>CM053789.1:206469725-206727225 GCA_028749045.1 Cupressus sempervirens
ACTTTCAAAACTATAGAATTGATTTTAGTACACAAATTTATTTTTCTACCTCTCACAACATTGTGATTTTGAAATGACTGTCAACTTAATAATTTATATTTTTTAAGAAAATGTTATTTTTTTATAATGATACTTATGATACTACTATTTTAAATATATGATATCTTAACATCTCAAAAAGATTTTTTCCCTATCAAATTGTCTTTTTAATAATTCCCCAACCACAAAGCCTTCTTTGTTCATATTCATTTCTTTGACTAGGCCCCAAATAAATTATGTACCCATTTAAGGCCATGCAAGACCTAGGCAAGTTTCACTCGATTAGAAGGTACACCAAAACTCAATTCAACATTATGCCTACAATTTGTAGATAGTATGAACTCAAAATATACATTGAAAATCTATATCTAGCTTTAACATTTGAGTAAAGGAAGCACTTAATTGCTCTCACCCTCATCAATGGGATTTAAAACAAAATAATAATAGGACAAAAGAAAAATAGACCATTTTCCACAAAGAGATTGAAGATAATTTGCATCAAGCAACCCAAGCCAACTAGAATAGGTTGTCTCCTTGGATATCATAACATTTTTTTTCATTCTAAAAGCATGTAACAATTATTCAGAGCCTATAGTGCTTATAAAATATCTAAAATTGGAATTTGAGTGTAATTAAAACAAGCCTATCATGGAAAAAAACTATATAATTATAATTAATGAAATGATAAAGCTAAAATGCTTCATTGGGAGATAGGGTATATTGAGGATGACACATGATATCTAGGTTTGACTAGAGAAGATCTAACTTTTCCACATAGAAACTTGCACCAACAGAGCACAACTCCTCTTGTTGGCTATGATATGGAGAAGGAAAACATGGGACCAAGTTGGTTTAAATTCACAAATTTTTTAGAGCCTTATCTATGAGGTGTAGTTAGAATAATTTTTTTTTGTACATCTATATAAGTTCTATTGAAGTTTAAGGTAATGTTTTACACAAAAGGTTTATATGAGTTCAAATTTTGAAATTGGTAGAAAATTTCATTGTATAAGGTTTACCATGTACACAAAATCACACTATATTTTTTTTACTTGAGAAGGTAGGAATCTGGAAATTTTCTATTCTAGCTTCCAAAAGTAGGTTTGGAAGAATTACAACCCATTGAGACATAGAATATTAAATATTGTATGCTTGATGAGATTGTGTTGAATGAGGGATGACGAAGGATGATCTAAAAACAATGAATCCTTTATGCTTTTGGAGTCGTATAACATAGATATGTTGAATAACTTTTTTTTGGAATACAATTGATGCAATCATGTCGATATGTAATGTTGTAGGCAAATCCATTTTCTCACTAATGTAGTAAAATGATGAGAAAAATCCTTTTTGATAAGTACCTAACCTTATAATAGGTGAGGATGTTTGATTCATGTACTAGGGGGTACACTCTATATATCTTGTATGTGAATGGATGAATTGGAAGTTACATCACATTTCATAGTGTATGAAAGGTAGACAAGGGCACTAGGAAGAGACTAACAACAATGTGATTCTCAGTAATCTACTACAATAGAAAGAGAGTGATCATGATATTGATGTATCTTTGTGTAAGGGAAGAGAGACCTAATAGGCCTTGATAGATCACATTTGCATCATAATATGACAATTACAATCAAATGAGCACATACATATTTTTTTAGGTTTTTACTAAGACTCACATGTTTGGTTGGTAAAATTAATGAATGCATGTGGTCATAGATCATTGAGAAAAAAAATCATTTGATGTATAATTATGTTCAAAAAAAGAGAGTTGAATGTGGTTGATAATTAAATAGTACATTTTATATGTTAATGTATTAATCATTAGGGTTATAGAATTAGGTTATAAATTTCAGTTTTGGTAGTTATTAGGTAGCAGTTGAACTACTAAATGAATACTTTATTTATGCAATGAATCTCACTGAACATAATACAGTAAAGTTTTGATTATGTTTTGATTTTTTTTTATTATATTAGATTTCTGGACCTAACAGTGGTATCAGAGCCAGGTCTTTTTTTATCACCATATTATATTAAATTCTTCTCTAAGATGTAGTACCCATGGTAAGAGTACATAGAGAGGGGGAATTATAAACAATGTAGAGGATTTTCGCTCTTGGCTATCAAAAATTGGCCCTAGGTTTGGAGTTTAATTTTTGTTGTTATGTATCTTATAAAATCAATCAACAATATTTGATTCATTTTACATACTATTTGTTTATTTATTGTTGCTCATAAAACTTCCCAAGCATGGATTACTACTGAAATTGAATTCCAATTAAAAAACTATGGTATTTGTTTTTGGACTTGTTTCTAAAAGCAATCATTCAAGAATCAGTCATTATTTTCTGATAATCTAAAATCATTGGAACTCTAAGAACTAAGTAGAATAAGTTAAAGAGTAATTTGATGTCACATTTTCATATCATTTGTTTCTTATGTTATTAACTATATTAAAGTCTTAAGCTGATTGGACTCTTTATCAAGTGTTCTGTTATGTTTTGAAAAAAAAGACCAAATCAAAAAGAATTTGTGAAATAAAGTTTTAAATTCCATTTCATATTCAGATTTTGGAATTTAGATATTTGGAAACAAATCCTAAATATATTCTTTCTTCTCTATTGAATGAGACTCCATGGTTGCAAGACTGCTTTTAATCAAGCTCTGAAATTAATTCAAGAAAAAATGATTTTTTAATTTTATGCAATGTGAGTCTTTTGTTTTTAAACTTTTACTTTGATCAAAGAATTTTAGAACGAATAATGTTTAATGGGTTTGAAGTAGTTATCCATTGGGTATAAAGAATAAAATATGGACATCATGGATCAAAGTAAATTGAAAATTGTAGATGCTACAAGTCAGTGAATTATGTCAAGTAAAGCAAGATCAAGAATGAGATATATTGGTTCATTGTGTGAATGAAAACTAAAATGGTTTCTTTTCTAGAATGTTTGTATTATGGATGGGGAAATATCTAGAAGTTATAATGGGCTCTAATTAGTAATTTTACATCAGAGAATGCAAAAAATGTTGATGATATACAGATTGAAGAACATGATATTCTACATCAAATATACAAATGTTTAAGTAATTTATAATGGAAGGCTAATTGCAATGCCTCCTTTTACATTTTGTAGTTGTGGCATTTTTACCAGCTATATAGGCAATGAAGATAAATATGTGGTATTTAATCCAATAACTTATCACATGAATTCATTTTCTCTCATCTGTCAAGGGAAGGATATTCTGTATATGCCTGATACAAGTTCATGTGAATGAAATTTCTTATCACATGAGTTCATTTCCTCTCATCTATCAAGGGGAAGATATTCTTATATGTTAGATTCAAGTTCAAGTGAATGCAATTTTAGATTCAAGTTTAGTTGAGTTCTAGGTTCAAGTTCAAATGAAGGACAAATACACAACACCCAATGTGTTATTTTATTGCACCTAATGTGTTCAATTATCAAAATTTCATATGGACAAAATAATTCATAACACCCTATGTGTTAATTTATAGCACCCAATGTGTGCTCTTATCAAATTGTAATACAGACAAACAAGTCCATAACACCAAATGTGTGTTATTCTATTTCACCTAATGTGTGCTCTTTTCAAATTGTAACATAAACAATACAAGTTCATTGCACCCAATGTGTGCTACTTTTAGATATTATGCACCCAAAGTGTACTAATTCCAATGGGAGAAAATAAGTCTCAAACTAAGACCTATTAAAGCAATAGGATCGTTATATAAATTTAAAGTCCAACAATGGACAACATGTTGAAGTATAAAAGTTTGAACCTGTTGTGGTGTTCACAACACACACCCAATTCCTCACTAGGAATGGGAGCTCCCTACTTTTTTTGACTCCTACACTCACAATTTGAGAGTCGAGAGAAGAAAATTTTATTAGAATTAGAGTTTTAGAGTCAAAAAATTCAAAAAATTCAAAAAAAAATTGAAATTTTTTATAGAAAAACCATAAAAACATCAAAAAAATTTGAAAACAAAAAATCAAAAAATCAAAAAACATAAAAAAATTGAAAAATTGAAAAAATTAAGAAATTATAAAATCATTTCATAAAATGAAAAAAAAAGAACAAAAAATCTCAATGCACATGTGCGTGCACGTAGGTAGAGTGTCCCAGCCTGGCACAGTAGGGGTTATAAAACCCTACTGCCCATCCTTCTAACTAATTAGCAATTTTCTTTTGCATTTGGTGTATATCAAGCAAGGTAAGGCTTGAGACATTAGTTCTACCATACAACGGGTGTTGCGCACTTAAAACCCTAGTGCCACCCAAGTGACGAGTGCTACACATTTGAAAAGTAGCACCATGCTTGAAACATTAGCACTGCCATGCAGCAAGGGCTCTGGACTTGAACCCTTAGTGTCATCATGTGACAAGCTACATGCACTTTGAATACTTAGCACCACCATGTGGCAAGCACTGCGAGCACTTAATAAAAGAATTGCTTTGCTCATGCAGTGAGTGCCACGCATGCTTAATACAATGGCACCACATGCATTTCAAAAGCACTACATGCAAATGGTCATGTGTGCACCCTCTAGAGATTGGCGTTGTGAGTAATCACAAGCCTATCACACACATGTTATAAATATTTTTTTTTTTTGTTATGTTAAATTTCAAATATATATATATATATATAATTGCAAAAAAAATAAAAATTTCAAATTTCAAATAATAATAATAATAATAATAAAAGAGGGATAAAATAAATAAAATAATAAAAAATAAATAAAATGTCCAAATGTGATGTTTTTTTCTCAATAGCTTTTTTTACATTTTATCTTTGACTAATAAATTCTTTTCTCACAATATGCAGGTAATCAAATGGCATCCACATGTAGAGTAGCACCCAAGCCTATCATGTTCAAGTTCCAAGGTATACCCTCAAAGTCAAGATTCCATGATGACTACATAGAGATTCAAGATACTGACCTGGGACACACTAACTTAGGGGAATTCCTGAGACTTTGTAACAAGCCAATAGAGAGGTTAGCCATAGTGTAAATTGGTGAATGTAGCATCACATCCTCTGTCAGTACAATTAGCTGAGCTAATCATTGCCTTGTCACAACATTTCATTCTCAATGAAAGAGTGGTCAAGAGAATAACATGGGAAGTTGTGTTGGATCTTCAACTTGACAACATTCAAATAGTCTTTCATCTTCCTAGAGTAGACCATTTCATCTAAATTTCCTATGAAATAGCTAAAAGCTAGTACTAGGAGCATTACCAAGAGGCCATTGACCTAATACAGTCCTTGTACCTCATTGAGAAGCCTCCTTGGTGAAGGATAATAGGCAAAGTGGATATGACCCAAGGATATATGAAGAAGGATATTGGTTATTCCATCATTCTCCTGAGTCGGGTTATGGGCTTACCTATAGTGGGTCACCTCAGTACATTCATGGTCAATTTCATTGAGACCATCAGACAGGCCAAGATACCATTTGACTGGGCCACTACACTAAGTGAGAACTTGTGTGAGCAACTGAGGAAAGTGAAGGATAAGAAGAAGATTTACATGACTTCTTACATGGTGTACCCACTTGTAGCAAGGGCAAAAAACTATCTCAATTTGTACATGAGAGGCAATATGCAACACCCCAATGCTTGGCCATATATAGTCTACCCCCAACTAGTGAAGAAGAAACTCTCAAAGTAGAACAAAGAGTACAAAATCTTGGATGATGCATTCATCTTTGTGATGATTGGATTCATTGAGGGAGACTATGGAAAAAGGTTATTTGATGAAGCCAAAGAACAAATTATAGCCCTTGGAGCCTACTTCATCCATCTACAGACCTTGTTAGGCATGTCCATTGGTCATTAGACCATATTAGATGAAGAGGAAATATGGTATTTCTACCTTTGTGCTCCACTCTCCTATCAGGCTAGAGACAGTCTACCAACTTGATCACCCAGTAGGATATTATCACCCTCCTGAAAGGAAGGGAAAGAATAAAACAAAGAGGACCTCTCCTTAGAGGATTCAAATCGAACAGGTGCCTCCCCAATAGTGGTAGCAAAGTCCATAGAGGTCCATAGATACTAGAGCTACCCAAGTCTAGAATGAACCATAGTTGCCTACCATCGTGTCTAGCCAACTAGAAGAGGGAGAGATTCTGGAAGTCTCCATTCCTCCTGTGCAAGATGAGCCAACTTCTCCTTCTACCTCCAAGAAAGAAATTAAAAGAATTAAGATTTAGATGAAGAAAAGGAAAATGATCAATAGAAGATTAGAGCCTAATCCATCTATTCCCAAAAGTATTTCGAAGGGAGATGAAGAAGAAGAAGAAATAGAATCAAAAGAGGAAGAGGAACAAGTGCCCCTATAGGGAAGAACTCAGCTAGCAAGAGCTACAAAGTTATAAAGAAGAAAGAGTGACATAGGTACCCTACCATCCACTCAAGTAGAACCTTTAGAGGTCTCTTCTTTGATAGATGAAGTACAAGAGTGGGTGGATAAGCAGAGTGAATAAAGTGATGATGTTTTCTTAATGTCAAATTTTGATTTCATGCCTATAGGTATAGAGTTGATTGGGGATAAGATCAGGGACACTCCTATAGATGGACCTCAACAAGAAGACTTGACACAAATGCCACCAGATACATAGGGTCTTGATCTTTCTCCTCCATCTCCAAAATGAGTTACAATTGTAGAATAGGGCTCGGTGACCCCTCCACAAAAGAGAGATTGGAACAAATGGTGATTTGTGAGGTGTCAAAAGGAAAAATGGTGGAATATTCTCAGCCACTTTCCCATGACACTGAGGTTCAGGCTACAGGGTCTACTGAGACTGAGGTTATAGAAGAAGAGCCCTCCCAACATGATACAACTCCTAGTAGGAGCGAAAAAGGGAAGGAAGTTGTGGAACATACTCCTTTGTCATCAAGAGCCAAGTCCTCAGTAGGAAGCATCCCTAGATGGATCTAGAAGGAGATAATGAGGAGTACTAAGCCTTAATTCCATGCTTTAGAGGAAGACATTTGTGATATAGCAGAGATCTTAAACAAACCTGAGTCTCCATCACATGAAGTAGTGCCATTGGTGTTTGTCACCACCATACAGAACCAAGATTTATTTGCACAAGTGGCTCTCCCTCCTGAAGGCATAGATATAGAAGGCCTTGGTCTTGAAGATTATGAGTTAAAGGATGTTATGTTGGGAAGGCCTACATGGGATTTAGCTTGAAAAATGATGACTATGGGAGTCAAAGAGGTCCTCAAATACATGGAATAAGAGGAGATTGAACTTCATGCACTTCGAAGGCAGGTTGAGATCCTAAAGAGATATCTAGCCAAAGTTGTTGGTCCTCTTGATCTTGAACACCCTGAGCATACTTTGAACATTGTACTTAGAGAAGGGGGAGGTGTACAATTAGACCCATTTTTTAGAGCTTTTCAATAATGGCAAGAAAGTTTTGAGGAGAAAGGTATTACAATCATCACAAGAAATTTGAAGTTACTGCATGCTACACAGGAGAACATAAATAAGATCATAGCAGTTTTGAAACATGACTTTAGTATCATGGATGAGGGATGTACTTGGAGTAAGGATTTGCAAACTCTACAAGCCATAAAGGGCCAAAGATACTAGGTTTTAATTGTTTTATATACCGAAGAAGAATTAGACATGTTTGATGATTGGATAGAAAAAATAGTGGATAGCAATAAAGTAATGGAGAGATTACATGAGGAGATCCATCAGCTCAAGGACCAAGCTTGAGAGTGAATTTTGGAAGCAGAGAGACACTACAATGATGCATACTTAGATATTTTTGAAGATGATGAATGAGAGAGGTTGTTGCCTATAGAGATAGTAGTGGAAAATTTCAAGAATATTTTTGTGGAGGTTGTAGATGATGATGACATCCGACAAGCCTTTAGGACAGAAGAAGCCCTGTTAGAGTTGGACACTAAACTCAAAGATTTTGTAGAAACCTGAATTGACGTGGAGAACTATAGGTAGAAGGTCAAGGATAAATATGAGGCTTTAGATCTTCTAGATGTGGCTAAGATAACTAAGATGATAGAGAAATTCAAGGGCAAGCATCCAAACATAGCTTTGGGATGAAGAAGAACAAAACCCAAATGCTAGAATTTCAATTTTGACACTTGGTAAAATTTTGAGATTTTGACCCTGTCAAGGTCCGTAGGTGTGCAGGTTTGTAGGTATGAAGGTCCACGTTCTACAGTTCAAAGGTGTGCCAACAATTAACTACCAGTTCTAAAAATAACACCATCCATGCATTGAGAATACATTCTGATGATAGATTAACTTTGACATACATCTAGTAAAGGACCAACTTCTATTTTTGACACCTCCAAATGCTCCTATTTCAATTGAAGGCTTCCTCCTACTTTCTCTCTCATGCTTTCTCTATTGAAATGTAAAGGGCTCATGCATCGAATTAATGAATAAAATATGGATGGAGTAAGCACCAAATTAATTGTTAGTCTATATATATTTAGTTTCTTTTAATGTTTTAAAAGAATTTTATTGGATGAGGACATCTCTCACTCAAAACACAAATTGAGGAGACAATTTTTTATAAATACCCCATTGTAAAATGTAACAAGGGCTTCCATTATTATGCAATAAAATTATGGTTTTGGTGCTCGCATTTGAAAGGTAGTGATTCTTGCTTGAATGTGTCATTTTTTTGTGAATTTTATTCATGAGATTGTGATTGAGCCAAAGGTTTATTGTGTTGTTTCTAGTTGTGCGATCTTTTAGTTCTAGTGTTTGCTACAAATTTATGAATTTTGCTAAGGTGAAGAGCTTGAGAAGAGATCATCAAATTGTGCCTACATAGCTTTTTGTCTCGCATGAGCACACTTTTTGTGGACTTGTGATTTGATGAAATTAAAATATCATTTGATTGTTAAAGTTTCTCACTGTCAATTACATCAGTGGGTTCTAGGAAGCACTGCTCCTATTTTCATTGGTTTCCTATCGATTTCTTCGAGAGTTTAACTTGTAGCATTTTTTTTTTTCTATAGCTTATGTCCATTTAGGATTTCAATTTCAAGTTATTTCAATTTCATGTTATTTTCTTTCAATTTTGTTATTTTCTTTGCTAACCCCTTGTTAGAGTAGGAACTCATTTTAGTTGCACTTTAGAATTGCATTCATTTAAAAAACTCAAAAATACAATAATATTGTTCTTTTGTGTGTTATTTTGAGATAGAAAATAGATTTACTTCATTCCAAGATCATAGTGAAACTAGCAAGGGCCTCCTCATGAACAATCACATTTATCTTCGACTGAGCAAATTTTGGTACATCACAAGACAAATACTATACCTTGGAGTTGATCCCAAAAATATTAGCTTTTCAAGAGAGGAATTGTGCAATAGACTCCTACCATTGACCTCATGAAAAGCGCAAAAAAAGTGGCACTAGAAAGAGGGTGTCTTTTGACTCCAAAAAGGAAGAAAATTTGTCCAAGTTTTCAAATATTTGCAATTCTACAATAATCCATGCTTCATAAAAGTTAGAAAATTTCTTGAATTTTTGACAAATTTAGGTCTATAACTCTGCAGGTCCATAGCTCCATAGGTTCACAACTATGTAGTTCTTTAAATCTATAGCTTTGTAGGTGTGTTAAACTCTATGGTGCACAAAATTTAGAAAAGTGAGAAAGTGTACTTCTACAGAGAGGTGTGCTTTTTCAAGAGTTGATGCAAGCTAGAGGATACTGATCCAAAACTCCCATTTCAATTAGAATTAAGGTCTACAACAAGTGCACACAAGTTTCTTGGGCTCACCCACTTCTATAAACCACTCAGTGACAAGGGAACATCCCAAATTCAACCACTTTTTTTCAAACTTTCATCATCTTCTTCAACTCCACCTCCACTCCAACCACTTGGTGGACCACCACATGTTTCAATAGCTACTTCTCAACAACCACTATTAGATCCCCCAAATCCTCTAATGGCCTTTTTTCAAATGTTGTAGACTCACCAATAAACTTGACAGGTGCACTCCATGACCTCCCTAAGAATCCTAAGAAGTTTTTCCCTAGATTCATCTATGGTGAGACTCAAATTGCTGAAGATCATGTCAAAGTATTCAAGGAAATTTGCAATTACAAGTAGATTGCTAATGAGGATGCGGTTCTTTGTTTATTCCCCTACTCTTTGGAGGAAATTTCCTTTAGTTGGTACATTAATTTGCCACCTAGATACATTGGAGATTGGGACACATTCAAAAAATTGTTCTTGGAACAATTCAAAACATTCATCAACCTAGCTGTGATACTCAACAATTCATATCAATAAAAAGGGACCCAACTGAGATAGTTTCTCAGTTCAACCATCGCTTTCATATGGTCTGCTAAAAGTTGGAAATGCCATACACCATATTGGTTGAAGTTGCTATTCAGATTTATCTAAATGCTATGGACACTCTTACTGCAATCTTTCTAAAAAGACTTCCTACAACAAATATTGACACATTAGAAAAAGTCTATGCAAAATAAATCACATTCATGAAGCAAGCCAATCCTTATGAAGGAGGAATGATGCTTCCAATAAAAGCAGTCCCTACAATACCAACATACCTAGTGGAAGCACCCAAGGTGCGTAACTAGTTCATACCTATGAATCTAGTTCCATTATAACAAGCACCTACTCCACAGAATCAAGCGATAACATATCTAGGGTATGAGCCTCCAAAAACCACTTTCCTTGAAAAGAAGGTTGCAGTTCTTGTGGAAATAGATAGTAACCTCATTTCAAAAGTTGGTCAAATAAAGAAGAACATGTCACAAATGATCAATGAGTTGACACATCTTAGATTGTCACAAGGAAAAAATAACAACTTCCAAAGAAGCAACACTAGCCCCTACAACAATAATTTTGGTTAGAATTACAACAGGAACTTCAATGGGAATAATAACAACAACAATGGAAGAAACAACTTCAATCCTCCTAATCACAACAATGGCTTCAAAAGATAGAACCGATAATGGGACACCCATTCGAATAATAGAAGCATTCTTGCTAACAAAAACAACAACAACATTCAATATGTTGATATCAATCAATATGATGATAGCCAAAATGGACTCAATAATGACGGTTCTTACTATAATGGCAATCAGGAGATGAATCAAAATTCACAAGTAAATGACAATCCTCCTCGTATACAATTCAATGCTATGCTATTGGAATCTATGATTTTGTGCATAATACATGAGTGGGACAACCAGTAAGTGAGGAATTCTCATTCCCATTTAGTCAAGAACTTGATATTCAACATGATGAGATGTTTCCTTTTCGCAATGACAATTGGAATACATACAATCTCAAAAATAGAAAGGATCCCTTGACAGATATGATTCCTCCATGTTTACAACCCACTCCACCTAATCCAAGAGTGATTAATAATCCACCACCGATAAGACCAGTATAGAGAGGGCAATAGAATCAAAATCAAGGGAATGTACCAAAAATATTAAAGAATACTGCTTCATCCATTGAAAATTGTAATGCGGTAGAAGATTTGAAGAGAAGTAAAGCCAATATGTCCATGTTTGACATGTTACAAAATTATCCACAACAAAGAGAAGCACTTATGAAGAAATTGGATCATACAAAGGTTTCCCACAATGTGAATACTATTGCTCAAAAAATAGTATCTCAACAAGTGAATGCTGCAGAAGCGATGCCCACTACATTCAAAGACAATGTTCAGGTAGCCCTATTTTTGCTTAGCATTAAGATATATGGGAAGAATCTTCAAAATTGCCTCATTGATTCAGGAGCTTCATGTAATGTAATGCCATTATCAATGCTCAAAGGCTGGGAGTTAGTCCTCAACGCTCTAATCAAGTGGTGATACAGTTGGATAAAATAGAGGTAAAGGTCATTGGTGTATTGAAAGATGTGCAAATATAGCTGATAGTTGACCCTTAGATTCAAGATGTTATCGACATACATGTGGTAGATATCCTAGAAACATATGGGTTGTTTTTAAGAAAAGAATGGATGAAATGTCTAAGAGGATGGTTGAAAAGGAAAATGTTTTCAGTAGAATTAGTTGTTGTTCCATCCATTCCCAATAATATCACAAACTTCTAGGTCTTTCAAGATGATCAACATATACTTGATTTTATCATGTGTAGTCACCATTTTGAGGGACAAGAGATTGATGATACACTAGATGACAGACCTAAAGATGATGGGCTTGAAGATGAAGATGGGATTTTGAATTTAAAAACTAACACTATTCAAAAGAGAATGGTTGAACTTGAATGTATCTTTGATCGTGATGAATTAGCACTCAATAGAGGGAAACTCAAGAAAAGGGAATCAAAGAATGTGACTCCTACAATCTGGGTATTAGTGAAGAACCAAGAATGGTACAGATAGGAAAAACATACAACTCACAAGAAAGAGAAAACATGCTCAAATTAGTCATCGAGTACAAGAATATCATTTCTTGGAGCTGTGAAGAATTAAAGACTTATGATCCTAAGATTATCACACATGACATCCTGCTGAAGCCCGATGCCAAACTATTCCAACAAAGACAAAGACCGGTAAATCCTCTCATTGAACCACTGATCATGAAAGAAGTAAAGAAGTTACTAGATGCTAAGGTCATATTTTCTATCTGCTATTCCACATGGGTGGAAAATTTGGTTTCAATGCAAAAGAAGACTGGAGAGATTCATCTTTGTGTTGATTTTTGTAACTTGAACCTAGCATCTCAAAAGGACAATTATCCTTTACTCTCACTTGATGAGGTCCTACAAATTGTAAATGGTTCAAAAATGATGTCTTTCCTAGATGGATATTTAGGATATAATCAGGTGATGCTTGATGAAGTAAATAGGCTTAAGATGACTTTCATAATGAAGTGGGGAACTTTTGCCTAAATAAGAATTCCCTTTGGACTAATTAACACAGAAGCTACATTTCAATGAGTGATGGATGAAGCTTTCAAAGGATTGATTAATAGATGTATAGTCATCTACATGGATGACTTGACTATCTTTTCAAAAGATTGAAGTACCCACATTACTGATCTAAGATAGGTATTCAATAGATGTTGTAAATACAACATATCTCTCAATCCCAAGAAATGTTCATTTGGCATTACTAAAGGAAAGATCCTAGGACATGTCATTTTTGAAGTCAAAATCTCAATTGATTTGGATAGAGTTGAGTCTATTTTGAAATTAGCACCCCCACACAATAGGAAGGAATTGAAGTCTTTCTTTAGGAAGATAAATTTTGTGTGGAAATTCATAAGTGAATTTGTAGAGATAGTTCATCCCCTTAATGATTTACTCAATAAGGGAGCTAAAATACAAAGGTCTCCAGAGATAAAGAAATAATTTGAAGATATTAAGGTGCCATTTCCACGGCCCTAGTTTTGGTGAGTTTGGATTATGATTTGCCTTTTAAGATCTATTCCTTTGCCTTTGAACATTCTTGTGTGGGGATCCTGATACTAAAAAGGGAAAATGAAGATGGGAGACCAATTGCTTTTATGAGTTGTCCTTTGAAGAATGTAGAGTTGAATTATTTAAACCTTGATAAACAATACTTTGCATTGATCAAGGCAGTAAATAAATTTCATCACTACATACTAAGAAGTAAAGTGTATGTAATTGTACCTAATCCAGCAATAAAGATGCTTTTGATGTGGAATGAACTTGGTGAAAAAAGAGGAAAGTGGATGGCCATACTTCAAGAATTTGATCTCAAAATTCAATCTATGAGATTAGTCAAAGGTCAAGGGTTGTAAAAAATGATAGCTTTTAACTAGGATGGAAATGAAAAGGAATTCAAGTTTGATGATGAAATAGATAAGGATGACTAGAAGAAGATGGTTGCATCACAAGTTGACATTAATCAGGGAGTGGTAATAGATGTTTGGTATCAAGACATTTTTTATTATCTCCTACAAGACCAATGCCCAAAGTGGATGGACAATTCAAAACAAAGGGGACTTAAAATGAAGTGTGAATCTTATATGCTGCATGACAACAAGTTATACAAGTGGAACTATGAAGAGATTTATCTAAAGTGTTTAGGCCATGAGGAAGCAAAAGAGGTCCTAGAACACTTCCATGACAAGTATGGTAAAGGACATGGTTCAACAGAAGCAACAAATCACATGATTTTAGGATTGAGTTATTTTTGGCCCTCAATATTCAAAAACACTTTTGAGCATGTACACTCTTGTCATATCTATCAAACTAGTGCCAATTGAGAAAGAAATTCAGTAATGCCCTTACAACCTATATACGAGATACGCCTCTTCCCCAAGTGGGGATTGGATTTCATTGGTCTAGTCAATCCACCATCATCAACTAGACATGCATTTATCCTCACAGCTATGGATTACTACACACGATGAATATAGGTAGGGACATTCAGAAATTGCATTGCTAAGGTGGTGACCGACTTTTTGGAAGAACACATTGTTACTAGATTTGGAATGCCATTCATCCTTGTGTGCGATAATGGATCTAATTTTGCATCCACATTTTTGACCTAGTGGGCATTTTAAAATAAAGTCATTATCAAGTTCTCTTAAAATTACTACCCGCAAGGAAATAGGGTAGCAAAATCTACGAACAAGAACTTGATCACAGTAATAAGATGATTGTTGAAGGAGAATCCTAGGGATTGGCATACACAACTCAAATATACCATATGGACATATTGAGGGAGAGTCAAAAATGCTTTGGGAACTTCTCTCTACTTGCTTGTGCATGGACAAGAGCCTATATTTCCACTCAACCTCAGAATTTTGGTTTTGAAGTTCATAAGCATGTATTCTGAAGATGCTAACAAAGTACAAATTAGATTGATGAATCTTCTAGAGATGGATGTGAAATGGATAGTTTCATTGGAGCACATGGCTAAACATCAATATCTTGTGAAAAGATGGTTCAAGAAGAGAGCCACAATCAAATCATTTAGGATTTCTAACCTTGTTCTACTATGGGATAAGGAAAAAGAAAAGATGGGCAGCCATACCAAGTTTCAATGCTTGTGGATAGGCCCTTATCAAATTGTGGAAATTTTGGGAGAAAACACTTTTAGGCTCAGTTTCTTACAGGGGGAATTTCTTCCCATGCTCGTAAATGGGTAGTTTCTAAAGCATTATTTTGAAGCCTAAAAGACAACAAAAAACCAAAAAAAAAAAAACAACAAAAAAATTAGTTAGATTTTATTTCTGTATTTAGCTTAGATTTTGATTTTTGCATCTATGTTTATTTTTGCATATGTGTTTTCTTTCATGTTGCTTTTTTGCTTTCAGTTGTGTGTTTCCTTTCATAGTTGCATCAGTCCCCAAGGGTAAGGTGTACTTGAGATTTTCTCTTTTAAAATATTTTACTAACCACTCTTTGGTTCTAACTTCAGGAAGAGGTAGTTCTTTGTCAAAACATTTGGATGATTGTGTGTCTTATACCAACTAAGAAATTGATATTTCTTGTGGAAATAGGGGATTTTTAGTCTGGAAATCAGAAGCCTAGACCAACAAGTTCTTGACACTTTGCAAATTTAAATTTTTTTATTATTTTAGATGTTGTTGGATTGAATTCAAAGATAATGAGAGATGATCCAAATTTCAACTAGTTCAAATAGGAGGAGTCTCCTCAAAAGGTTGTTGGGATCATTGATTGGCGTGAGAGTTTTCCATAAGTTCTAAAAGAGGAATGCAAAGGGTGTTCACAAGAGATCAAATCTAAGAAATGACACCAATGTCCTGACTACACAATCTAAGCATAGTCAAAATATAGAAAATATAAAAGAAAAAAGAGAAAAAAATATTGTCTTAAGACTAAAGGATTCTAAAGATCTAAAATGGTAGAAGATACGTTCTCAAAATGAAGTATCTGGTATTCCAAGTATTGGTTCATCAAAAGTAACATTCTGAATGACATGAAGCAATTATTCAAAAGGCCAAAAATTTAAAAGAATGTGGCACCCTGCCAAGAGTGCTCAAATTGATTCTCTCATTTGGTCAAGCAATTGATTGATAAAAAGCCTTCATGGAAATTTTGAATGAATGATCTGGGAGGAGTGGAAGATTGTTTCGAGTTACCAAAAAAAATTGATAGACTGCATCCTAAAGCATCAAAGGGAATGAATACACAATGCACACACTAAGTTTGAAGATTTCAAATTCTAACATTTTAACTGTAAAGTCATCTAAAAGATGCTCGAGATGTTTAAATTTTGGTTGGTCTTTGACACATGTTGGAGGAATATTTGCTGATGAAGAAATGCCTTGGTCATTCCTTCCTTTTTTTAGAGATATTTGTTGTGGTGTCCACACCACACGCACTATTCATCACTAGGAATGGGGCCCCCCTACTTTTTTCAACTCTCAAACTCACAATTCAAGAGTTGAGAGAAGAAAATTTTATTAGAATTAGAGTTTGAGCAGAAAAATTGAAAAATTGAAAAACACAAAAAAATCAAAAAATTGAAAAAATTAAGAAATAATAAGATCATTTCATAAAAAATAAAATAAAATAAGAAAGAAGAAGAAAAATAAATAAATCTCAATGCACATGCGCACATGTGAAGAGTGTGCATCATGCACCAGCGCTCACGCCAAGGCACATTGCGCACTTGGCTCAGCATGGGGGGGGGTTATAAAACCCCCCTACCCATCCTACTAACTCATTGGCAATTTTTTTTGCATTTGGTGGATATCAAATAAGGTAAGGCTTTAAACATTAGTGCTGCCATATGATAGGTGCTGCGTGCTTAAAACCCTAGCACCGGCCATGCAACGAGTGTTGCTCATTTGAAACCTAGTGCCGCCCATGCAGTAAGTATCATGTGCTTGACACATTAGCAGTGCTACATGCTTGAACCCTTAGAACCAACATGTGGTGGGCCGCGCATACTTAGTGCTGCCATGCAGTGAGTGCCTTGAGTGGTTAATAAAAGAATTGCATTGCTCATGTGGTGAGTACCACATGCACTTAAAACACTAGCACCATATGCATTTCAAAAGTGTAGCATGTCGACGATCATGTGCATGACCTCTAGAGATTGGTGCCATGAGTAATCACAACCCTCTCACACACTTGTTGTAAATATCTTTTTTCTTATGTTAAATTTCAAAAAAATTAAAAAAAAAATAAAAAAAAATATATATATATATATATAATTTCAAAAAATATATTTAAAATTTCCCAAAAAAAAAGGGATAAAATAAATAAAATAATAAAAAGTAAATAAAATGTCCAAATGGGACTTTTTTGTCAATAGTTTTTTATTTACATTTTATCTTTGACTAATAAATGCTTTTCTCACAATATGCAGGTAATCAAATGGCATCCACATCCAGCGTAGCACCCAAGCCTATCGTGTTCAAGTTCCAAGGTGTACCCTCAAAGTTGAGATTCCATGATGGCTATATAGAGATTCAAGATACTAACCTAGGGCACACTAACTTAGGGGAATTCTTAAGAATTTGTAACTAGCCAACAGAGAGGTAAGCCATAATGTCTGCATTGATCCATTCTAGATTAGTAAATGCAACATCACATCCTATGTCAGTACAATTAGCTAAGCTAATCATGACAAGGCCTTGTCACAACATTTCATTCCTAATGAAAGAGTGGTCAAGAGCATCACAGGGGAAGTTGTGTTGGATCTTTGACCTGACAACATTGAAAGGGTCTTTCATCTTCCTAGAGCAGACTAGTTCATCTGACTTTCCTATGAAACAACCAAAAGGTGGTATTGGGAGCATCAAAAAGAGGCCATTGACCTAATAGAGTCCTCGTACCTCATTGAGAAGCCTCCTCAAGGAAGGATAATAGGCAAAGTAGATATGACCCAAGGATATATGAAGGAGGATATCGATTATTCCATCATTCTCCTGAGTAGGGTTATGGGCTTACCTACCATGGGTCACCTTAGTACTTTCATGGTCAATTTCATTGAGACCATCAAGCAGGCCAAGGCACCATTAGATTGGGCCACCACACTAAGTGAGAACTTGTGTGAGAAACTAAGGAAAATGAAGCATAATAAGTTTTACATGACTTCTTACATGGTGTACCTACTTGTAGTAAGGGCAACAAACTATCCCGATTTGTATAGGAAAGGTAGTATGCAAGACCCCAATGCCTAGCCATATTTAGTCTACCCCTAGCTGGTGAAGAAGAAGCTGTCAGTGTAGAGCAAAGAGTATAGAATTGTGAATGATGCATTCATATTTGCAATCATTTGATTCATTGAGGGAGAGTATGGGAAGAGGTTATCTGATGAAGCCAAAGAACAAGATAAAGCCCTCGAAGCCTACTTCATCTAGTTCAAAATGTTCACCTATGTATGAGTAGCTAGGGCATCCATCAATCCTAAGAAGCTCCCGAGGCACCCAAGTGACAAATTGGTACTATTAGAGATTTCCTGGCAAATTGAGTCAACCTATAAGAAGATAAAGAGGTAGTGGAGACCTTGCTAGGCATGGCCATTGGTCATTGGACCATATCATGTGAAGAGGAAATATGATATTCCTTCCTTCAAGTGGGAGTGGGAGAACTATCCTCTTGAAGAGTACAACTCTCCTCAACCATACTTTGACAATGTCGAGAAAGTGGGGGGTCTAGTAGGAAAAGACTTCCATCATGAGGATGTTGTTGAAGATCACTCGATGAATGCCACAAATGACTATGATGTTTGCATTAGGGACTATTGTAGGATGACTTTGTATCTAGTACAAAAGGCTCTCCAGTTGAACATCCCTGATGAGATAAGGCAAAAAGATTTGATAGAGTTACTGGACTCCTTGTTCAGCACAAATAAAATTGGAGAAAGACCTATTATGAATGTAGAAGTTGACAGGGAGGAGGCTAATGATATTAATCATCAAGTGAGACATGTTATCAAAATGACAAAGGATTGGATCAAGAAACCTTTTCCACTCAATCCAATTCCTCACACAGTGATTTTTCATGCACATGATCACCCAGAAAGAGGTAGAGGAAGGAAAGTAACAATTCCTATCTTTGCACTCAAGTCTCCTATCAGGCTAGAGATAGTCTACTAGCTTGATCACCTAGTGGGATATTATCACCCTCTTGAAAGGAAGGGAAAGGCCAAAAGAAAGAGGACCTCTTCTTAGAGGATTCAACTAGAATAGGTGCCTCCCCAGTAGGGGGAATAGAATCCATAGAGTTTTGAAGATATTAGAGCTACCCAAGTCCAGAATGAACACAGTTGCCTCTCATTGTGTCTAGCCAACCAAAAGAGGGAGAGATTCCACAAGTCTCCATTCCTTCTATGCAAGATGAGTCAGTTTCTCCTTCTACCTCCAAGAAATAGAAGAAAAGAATTAATATTTAGATGAAGAAAAGGAAAAGGATTAGTATAAGATTAGTGCCTAATCCATCTATTCCCAAAACTACTCCAGAGGGTGATGAAGAAGAAGAAGAAGAAATAGAATCAGAAGAGGAAGAGGAACAAGTGCCCCTACAGGGAAGAACTTACCTAGCAAGGGCTACAAAGTTACAAAGAAGAAAGAGTGCCATGGGTACCCCACCATCCACTCAAGTAGAACCTTTAGAGCTCTCTTCTTTGGAAGATGAAATACAATAGTGGGTGGATGAGTAGAGTGAAGAAAGTGATGATGTTTTCTCAATGTTAGATTTTGATTTCATGCCCATAGGTACATAGTTGATCAGGTATAAGATCAGGGACATCCCTATAGGTGGACCTCAACAAGAAGACTAGATGCAAATGTCACTAGACACATAGGGTCTTGATCTTACTCCTCCATCTCCACCATGAGTTGCAATGGTAGAATAGGGCTTGGTGACCCCTCCACCAGAAACTTTGGAGGAAGAGCATATTTAGAAGGAAACATTATCAGAAGAGAGATCAGAACAAATGGCAACCGTGTGAGGTGTCAGAAGGACAAATGGTGGAATATTCTTAGCCACTTTTCCATGACACTAAGGTTTAGGCTATAGGGTCTACTAATAATGAGGTTATAGAAGAAGAGCCCTCCCAACATGATACAACTCCCAGTAGGAGCGACAAAGGGAAGGAAGTTGCAAAACATACTCATTCATCATCAAGAGCTAGGTCCTTAGTAGGACACATCCCTAGATGGATCCAAAAGGAGATAATGAGGAGTACTAAGCCTCAATTCTATGCTTCAGTGGAAGACATTTGTGATGTATTAGAGATCCTAAAAAAAATTGAGTCTCCATCACATGAAGTAACATCATTGGTGTTTGTCACCACCATATGGAACCAATATTTATTTGCACAAGTGGCTCTCCGTCTTGAAGGCATAGATGCATAAGGCCTTGGTCTCAAAGATTATGAGTTAAAGGATGTTATGTTGGGAAGGCCTACAGGGGATTCAAACTAACAAAAGATGGCTATGGGAGTCAAAGAGGTCCTCAAATACATGGAACAAGAGGAAACTGAACTTCATGCACTCCGGAGGTAGGTTGAGATCCTAAAGGGATACCTATCCAAAGTCATTGGTCCTCTTGATCCTAAAAAACTTGAGACCACATTGAACACTATAATTAGAGAAGGGGGAGGTGTACAATTAGACCCATTTTTGAGAGCTTTTTAGGAATGGCAAGAAATTTTTGAGGAGAAAGGTATTACAATCATTATAGGGAATTTGAAGTTATTACATGCTATGCAAGGGAACGTTAATAAGATCATAGCAATTTTGAAGAAGGACTTCAGTATGATGGATGAGGTACATGCCTGGAGTAAGGATTTACAAACTCTATAAGCCATAAAGGGTCAAAGATAATAGGTTTTGATTGATGTATATACCGAAGAAGAATTAGACATGATTGACAATTCGATAGAGAAAATAACAGATAGCAATAACATAATGGAGAGATTACATGAGGAGATCCATCAGCTCAAGGACAAAGCCCGAGAGAAAATTTTGGAAGTAGAGAGACACTACAGTGATGCATGCTTAGATATTTTTGAAGATGAGGAACAAGAGATGTTGTTACTTGTAGAGATAATAGTGGAAAATTTCAAGAAGGTTTTTTTGGAGGTTGTAGATGATGAAGACATTTGATAAGCCTTTAGGAAAGAAGAAGCTCGGTTAGAGTTGGACACTAAACTCAAAGATTTTGCAAAAACTTGAATTGAGGTGGATAACTATAGACAGAAGGTCAAGGATAAATATGAGGCTTTAGATCTTCTAGATGTGGCTAAGATAACTAAGATGATAGAGAAATTCAAGGGAAAACATCCAAACATAGCTTTGGGATGAAGAAGAACAAAACTCAGATGCTAGAATTTCAATTTTGACACTTAGTAAAATTTTGAGATTTTGACCCTATCGAGGTCTATAGCTCTGTAGGTGCATAAGTCTGCAGCTCCATAGTTCAGAGGTGCACCGATAATTAATTGCCAGTTCCAAAATTAGCACCTTCCATGCATTGGAAACACATTTTGATGACAGTTTAACTTCAACAAATGCCTAGCAAAGGACTAGCTTCTATTTTTGGCACCTCCAATTGCTACTACTTTGACTGAAGGCTTCCTCCTACTTTCTCTCTCATGCTCTCTCTATTTTTGACATGTAAAGGGCTCATGCATCCAATTAATGAATAAAAAATGGATGGAGTCCCTCTAAGTTTGTTAGTTTGTATATATTTAGTTTGTTTTAATGTTTTAAAAGCATTTTATTGCATGAAGACATCTCTCACTCTCAACACAAATTGAGGAAACAATTTTTTATAAATACCCCATTATAAAATGTAACAAGGGCTGCCATTATTATGCAATAAAATTCTGCTTTTGGTGCTTTCATTTGGAGTGTAGTGATTCTTTCCTGAATGTGTCATTGTTTTGTAAATTTTATTCATGAGATTGTGATTGAGCCAAAGGTTTATTGCAATGTTTCTAGTTTTGTGATCTTTTAGTTATGGTGTTTGCTACAGATTTATGAATTTCACTAATAGAATGAGCTTGAGAAGAGATCATCAAATTGTGCCTACATAGCCTTTTGTTGAGTGCATAAGTGCACTTTCTATGGCCTTGTAATTTAATGAAAGGTGAAATATCATACAATTGTTAAAGTTTCTCACCAAAAATTGCATCAATGGATTCTAGGAAGTACTACTCCTATTTTCATTGGTTTACTACTAATGTCTTTGAAATTTTAACTTGCAGCTTGTTGTTTTCCTTAGCTTATGTCCATTTAGGATTTCAATTTCAAGTTATTTGCTTTCAATTTTGTTATTTTCTTTGCTAACCCCTTGTTAGAGTAGGAACTCATTTTAGTTGCACTAGTAGAATTGCATTCATTTAAAAAACCAGAAAATACAAAAATATTGTTCTTTTGTGTGTTATTTTGAGATAGCAAATAGATTTACTTGATTTTGAGACCATAGTAGAACCAGAAAGGGCCTCCTCGTGAACAAGCACATTTATCTTCAACTGAGAAGATTTTGGTACATCGCAAGATAAATACTAAACCTTGGAGTTGATCCCAAAAAGATTAGCTTTTCAAAAGAGGAATTTCACAATGGATTGCTACTGTTGACCTCATGAAAAATGATCACCCAACAGAACCCTACAAGTTCAAATGGATTTTAGATCACATCATAGGTACAAGATTTTAAAGATGATTCAAATCAACCAACAAATGTTTTTGGTTGAGTTCAAAGTTTCAAGAGTTCAAAATACTCCTAATTTCATGTAACCCTTTTTGATTAAGGGGGGGGATGTTAAGGTATTAATCATTACGGTTATAGAATTAGGTTATAAATTTTAGTTTTGGTAGTTATTAAATAGCAGTTGAACTACTAAATGACTACTTTATTTATGTAATGAATCTTGCTAAATAGAATATAGTAAATTTTTTATTATGTTTTGATTATTTTCTACTATACCAAATTTCTGGGCCTAACAATTATCTTTTTGTTGTTTTTCAAGTGGATTCAATAATAATTGGTTGGAATTGGTTGGATTATTTTAGGAAGTTGAGATCCATAAAAGTACTTTTTAATTGGTTGGAATTGCATTGGATTATTTTAGGAAGTTGAGATCCATCCTATATTGCTAAGAGAAGGCATAGGGAGTCATGTTGTATGGTTGTAGCAACAGATGTATGAACTATAATTTGCAAAGTTTTGCTATGTTTTCAATTTGCTATATTTTTCAAACTTTTAGGAATAGGGTTGATTCAATATGATGTCAAGTCTAATTCTAGATTTCCTATAGGATGATCTTTCTTCTCATCATTCCTTTGAGCTAACCTAATGTGGGAAATCATGTGAGCAATGCATTAGTCCAAAGATAGGTGATTAGTGTTTGGAGAGTTCTGTATGCATTATCTTGGTGAGAAGAATGTATAGCTATTCTACTAATTCATATTTTCTTGTTCCTAATGATGTTGAAGGAAAAAAATCATATTGAGAAGCAGTTTCTTCATGAAAGAACTCCTGCAAATCTTTGAGAAACCCTAATTCTATGATCAAGTGTTCCATTAAAGGCATTGATGCAAGTAGAATGAAGAAATCACAATCATATATAGAGAAAATACAACCAAGGACATAGAAAACTGAAGCTAAAGATCAATATATAGTCATAAGAAAGATCAATTGATTTAAATATCAACAAATCAAAACATTTTTGATCATCCAAATCACCAAGTTGACAAGTCAAATAAATGAAAGAATGCATACTATTGGCCAGTTGAAAAGTTAGATGCTTACTTGGAAAATTGGGTCCCATTTAACTATAAATAAAAATGGAAATGCATTCTACTATTGATCTTACAAGATTGACTCCATCGCTTTGTCACATTTTAAAGTTGCACAAGGCTTAGAAAATGTGGGAAAGTGACACTTACACACGTGGAGTTGTGGGGCTAGTGTAATGAAATAATTTGCACAATAGAATAAATAATATGCATATTATATAAATACTTGATAATAGCTAAGATTAATAGGCCACTTTGAGGAGGTGATCCTCCAAATATCTCCAATGAGAACACACTTCATAATATCATGATGAAATAAGACTCACAACCTCCTATGTATACCTAATTATGCTTAGGTTGAATAGACACAACCCTTCATAAAACCTAGGCTGACCTACCTACCTAAATTATAATATAATAATGATAACATGAATTAATTTAGGATTAAGATAGCCACAAGTTGACTATTCATAACCCTATATACAATAATGTTAAGGGCATAGAAGGCCAGTCACACTTCACAAAGTACAGTCAAAATCCTAGTCACGAGTTGCCAATGAAGCAAAGAAGTCTAGTGTTAGAGTTTCTAAGCAATAAATTATTTCCATCTATCTGCCATGGTATAGCTAGCTGAAAAGAGGGACCCACACTAAAAATTAAAGAGACTTAACATTAATTTATTAATGCCATTATATCCTACAAGATTGATGGACATCACTTTCCAACTTTTTAAAGATGCATGAGTTTTACATAATGTGAGAAAGAGATGATGAGACATGTAGAATGGTGGACCCATGAAAGGAAATACAACAGTGGCAGGAAAGTAATAACATTTTATTCTCAATCATTAATTTACGATCGATGGCCATAAGTGATAGTTGGAATATGAAATACACAAGTTTGGTGCAAAATGATAGAACATGAAGAATAAGCAATTTTCTGTAGGATTTTCTAAGATTGATGAAGATGAAAAGTTGTGGTGTGTTTTTAGGAATACCATAGATTCATAATCACTTACAGAGAAGATGATGATTGGATATTTTCACATGTATTCTCTTTTATATTATGACTCTTTCTCTACTAGAATTAGAGAAGATAACAAAAAACTATAAATGTAATCTCATTTGATAATAAAAGGGTCAACAAACTTGATGGTGAATTGGTTTGTAATTCCATTTACCCTATTTTCTTGTCATTTTTTGTTGTCCATGCATAGATTAGTTCTACATTAAGAGTTGAAGGACAATTATTTGTGATCCTACAATAATTAGGTGGATTCCATTTCATTTTGATATTTGTAGTGGAAGTGATTCCATTTACTCTCTTCATATATGATTTTTCTTCCTCTCTTGTTCATTTCATATCATCTCCTATAGTTTCCTTGGGAAATGAAAGATAAATGTATATGAATCTATTAGTTATTGGTTGGATTCTATTTCATTCAAGGATGATAGTGAAAGAAATTCCATTTGCCCTCATGTGCATATCACTTCATTCCTCTCTTGCATTTAGATGGTAAATCTACACTTATAAGTAGGAGTAGATGTTAGAAGAACTTCAAGGTAGCTTGTGTTATCCATTCCATTGGGTGTTATAAGTTTCCCAAATCTATTTCTACTTGGGGTGTTTGTAGTTATGAATGTCGTGGTTTATCCTTTTTTGCTTCCAAGTTAAGTGTATACCCCATATTCCAATGATTAATTAAAAACACAATTCATTGCATATATTGCATATAAGTGACTTGAACCTTACAATTTAGAGGGCAATGATATAACACATACACTGACCCATTTGTTGGTAACATTCTTTTGTTTCCTCACATTTTAGGCATCTAGAGTCCAGGTAAAGCCATGTTAGCAAGAGGGACAAGTTGTTAACCAATAGAGAGAAACTAATTTTGTAAGGCCTTAAAAGAAATTGTAATTAGTTGGAATCGACTTGAATTGGTTTTGGAAGTTGAGATCCATCCCATATTTATAGGGCAAGGTATAGGGAAGTCATGTTGTACAATTCTATCAACAAATGCATGAACTATGATATTGAAAGGCAATAAAAGAGTATTTTGTTTTGTAATTCCTTGTTGATAGTTGATTGATCTTAGAACTTTTGCACTTGTAGTATATTGAGGGTATTAGTAACTTTTTTAATAGCATTGGGAATGATTCGAGATCAGTTATGTGAATCTTTGTCAAACTATTGTTGACTGTATAGAAAAATTCTTGCATTTTTCTTTGCCAATTATAACATCTTCATAAGAAAATTATCATTCTATGGATGTTCTAACTTGTTTCCCATAGAATGATCCTAAATTAACATGTGTGATATAGTGACAATCTAATTTTGTAGTAAAGCACTAAATTCCTGGTAATCAACACGTGAATGATTAATTAAGGAACCTCAAATTAGAGGGTGAGTTATTGGATTGAGAAAACTATTTGAAGGAGAGCATTGTTTTCTATTTGAAACTATTAGGATACATCATTAAAATGTTTGGTGTGAGATATTTCTTGGAATAGTGACATTGATCAAGCCCTAGGTTAGAGAGGGTTTTGAAGGGCTATTTGGAGCTAGTTTGATGAGTTTCAGATGGTATTTGGCAAGTGGTTTGCAATGTTGGAGTCCACAAGCACATTATTAGCCTTTGGAATATTATGAGGTTGTGTTTTTATATAAAGAACTAGAGCCGGCTATACAAACTTTTAATTCTCTATTGTAGAGACAACGTTTTCCCACATAGTGATGAATATATTTGGGTTTATACAATCACACCAAAAAACAACAAAAACACATACCTTTTCTTTCTCTCGTGCTGGTAGTACCTCTGCTGGACTATACGAGATGATCTCCATTCAATTGGACTTGACCAAAAAGAATCTCAAAGCAAGCAAGACACAAATGCCTGTGAATCATAACAAATAGGGTTATATGATGATTATTTCAAAACCCCACAAATTTACCCCACAAACTAAATTAAAATACACCACAGACAACATACGTGTTGCTTAAGTGCATGCCAAAAAATGTGCTACTCATATGCGTCAAGTGGAATCACCTGGTATTACGCGTGTAGTTGGAGTTTTCATGGGTTGCCTTGGATGAAAATGAATTGTTTCCCCTTTTTGTTCGCTCTTTAATGCACATCGAGACAATAGATATATTCACTCTTTAATCCTAAATAAATTAATGAATTATGTATGAAATGGATGTACAAACACTCACCATTTAGTATGTAAATATCATCATCCTATAAAAGTAAAGCTGCAGATCCAGTGCATGATAAGGGCTTCCAAATATATATTCAAACCTGCTAAAGGCCTTTCATAAAACCAAAGATCAAAGAGAGAATAACTCTTACAAGAGCACAACTATGAAACGATATGACATGTATGTAAAGAAGACAAACATGAACTGCGAAACCAAACTTTTATATTGAAAAAATTGGTGCCTAAAACTGTGCTTCTCAAATATGTCAAGGGTTACATTTTTCTTACCTAGTATTATTTTTTTCTGGTTCCCGCATGCAGTTGAAGCTTCCACGGCAGGCAACCCGTGGGTGAAAATGAAATAATATTTCTTTTCATTTTTGATTGTTTATATTATGGAGGGAATCATAATTTAGACAGTGTCATCACCATTATGATGCCATTGGGGACACTTTAAAAAATAAAATTAAAATACACATTGTAAATTACTTACCATCTCAATGCTGTCATAAATTGCCCTCGAAAAACAACCCAAAATGTAGTAGTGTAATAAAGAAACTCATCTTCTTTCTAAGGCTTATTTTGATTTATTAAGTTTTGATAATTAGTATTAATTTTTTCCTCCATAATATAATAAAATCTCCACTTTGGGAAGGGTGTTTAGTTTGGAGAATAGTTTTTGTTTCAAATAGCAACAATGTCCAAACTAGACATGTCTTATATGAAAATAGGGGGTTTTGGGCTCTACGAGCTCAATGATGAGGTCCATTTTTTCACAAAGTGTTCCAAATTTTTAAGGCCCCTCTATTCCTACACAAAAAATACTCAAAAATTGTTAGATCTAATCCAACAAGCCCTTGTTCTCACTTTCTTTAATAAACACAAACAAGTTACAATAAACCCGACTCTAATACCATGAAGGATTTGATCAATACAAATCCACAAATGTAGTAGAACACCTACACGCAAGAACCCATCACAAAGAAGGAAAGACAAGAGAATGTAAGGATTTGACTATAAATATATGCATGAATAAATTATTAGACAAGAGGAATAAGTAAAATATACAATGGATCAATCCTTATAGAAGGAGATCCCAAAATTTAAAACAGAAACCCTAAGTGGTAAATGTTATCTAATAATTAAATATTAATTATTAAATGAGAATTCATTTGCATAAAGTGAAATCTTAAGAAAGGAGTAAAGGTAATTTAATTAATGTAATTAAACTAATCATTTTCTCTAACAATTATATTTCTATGGTTGTTGTATCTATTGCTTATATAATTTGAAATTAATAAAGATATTGAGAATTATTTTAAATGCATAACTAACTCACCTCTCCACCCCCCACCCCCCTTCTTAGCTTCTCTTAGTTATCTTGGTGGACTTTAATTTCTAATAATTGGTATTAGATCATTAGGTCCTCGAACAAGAAGCTTAACAACTTGAGGAGATCCATGGCTTATTTAAGAAAAGTAAGTCCAAGGTTTGATGAAATTGACTATACTAGTTGGAAAGAGGAAGATAAGAAGATAGATGAAGGTAACATTTTTTTTTCTTGTTTGACTTGCAAATATTTTGGTCATTTTTCATCTAGTTTTCCTAAAAAAGAGCGGGAGATAAATTTTATGAAGCATTATAAGTCAAAGCCTACACAAAATTTCTTCTATGTTGACAAGGATGATGAACTTGATTTTGATATGGTAAAATTATAGAAAGTGATGACGAGGATCATGAAGACGTAGAAGAGACAATCATAGAGACTATTTTTTAAAGTGATAATGTAAGAGTTGATGAATAGTTTAAAGAATTTGCGAACATCAACTAGCTTTCCACGGTCCTAAATATAATATACTTGTAGAATGTAAATGTTAATTAGTAAAACACCATAGATTGCATCCACACAAGTTTGACACTAGGATTTAACATAGAGACCCAATTTGGGAAAAACCACTAGCAATATTTCACTAATTTTCACTCTTATGAAGTGAGCTCTATTAGGAGCTAGGTCTATTAAATGTTACAAAACATACTGTTAAATGTGACCTTATTAAAGGATTTAATCACCTTGTTAGGAGTGGCCCTATTAGATGAATTTAAAATATTTCATTAGAATGTCACCTTGTTAGATTATTTACACATAACTATTAGGTCAATCTTGATTAAAGGATTTCAACTACTATTTACAATGGTTAGAAAGTAACAATAGGTTTGATATGTTAAATACAACTCACTTTACATGTACAGATCTCTATTCATCTCATAAATTGATTCACCATCTGGCTTCCACTATTGTCTCTATCTTTGATTCACTTGGAAAACCATCAAGTAGTAACTCTTCACTTATTCTCAACTTATTTAAGTCTTCTACTTAGATTTTCCAGTCAATAAGATCAATAACTACTCCAAATATCTAGAACTCTTTCACACACACATATTCCCTCTACACATACAAAATGTTTTCCCTTGTACCTTCTTAAATAGGTAATTATAATCTTTTGCTACTTAAACATCACCTTTGATCTTAGGGTTTATGATTACATTCATCACAAATAATGAATTTGACCACCATCTTGTTTATCCTCTTCTTTTCTAGAAATTTATCTTGGAATCCAATCCTTATGTCATTTACCTAATCCTGTCTTATTATTAAATGATCCAACTCATTGATCCTTGTCTTCAACACACTTTCCATGTTGCAAGAAATAAACTTAGTTGGCTAGAAATTATGATTTCTCATAAATAGTTAAAATGTTGTTCCATAACCAACATTGTGTTTTGATACTCAAATATCACTGGGTTACTTGATTGCTACTTAATTTATTTCTTAGCACATACACTATCACTTGGTCGATACTGATGCTTGGCAACACTAATTCTCCTTAGGTTGTTCTAGCACATTGACATTCGTGTCACTCAACATGTGCTCCAAATTCTTTGTCTTCTACTCTATTGCTCAGTCAAGCCTATGCATTTGACCATGTTACAAGTGGAGAAATTGGTAATGCTCAAGTCTTGACACTTTCAAGACTTGAGCATTACCAATTTCTCCACTTGTAACATGATTTAAATAATTAATTTATCTCATCAATGTCCAACTAATCAAATGACCATTTTTAGTTTCCTCTTCATAACTCAACCTTTCCTCTAGATACTTTTTCTATGAACAACTTCTGAAATCCTCTTCATCAATCAAATAGACATGACAATTAGATCAGATAAAAAATTGTCTCACGAATATATTTGATATCAATGCCAACATAACAATAATTTCAATTATACTTTACAAAAATCTCCCTTTTTGGCATTGATGGTGATACCTCAAACACCTCAAATTACTATAAAATCCAAAATATTTATTATCTCAAGAAACACCCTCAATGTATCAGAATTAAATCTCCCTCTTCATGGTAATAGAATCGAATCTTCCCCCTCTTTGAAAAATGCCAAAGACATCTCTAAATCTTGCATCTTTCTCATGTAGATACCTTCATATCAGTTCTAAATGCATCTTCATCTATCATCTTTGTATGATTCATCCATCATTCTACTTCACTACTACATTAGGAAACTCCTAAAGTAGATTTGTCTGCATCAATTTGTAAGATAATCTGATCAACACATTTGATGCAAAGCACCATCTTTTCTTAAGTGTGTTTTTCTATATGAATCAGTCTTAGTTTACCTCTAAGATATTCATGTGCAGCTTTAGGTAAAGTTTTAGTGAATATGTTAGCAACTTGTTCTTTAGTATTAACATATTCCAATTCCACTTCTTTGTCTTGAACTATTTCTCTCAGGTAATGATACTTGATGGTAATGTTCTTTGTCTTTGTGTGAATTAAAAGATTCTTTGATATGTTAATAGCACTACTGTTATCACAATAGATAACCAATAGATAATTAATCTCTTCCTCCATAACTTTCAAAAATTGCTTGATCCATATGATATTTGAACAATTTACTAGCTACTATGACATACTCAACTTCAACTATTGATGGGGAAATACACTTCTACTTCTTGCTTGTCCATGAAATTAGTCTCTTTCCTAATCAGAATTAGCGAATACCTTTAGTTTAAATCTATCATTCTTCTTGTAGTATAATTCATAGTCTTCTATTTTGTTTAGATATCTTAGTAGCATTTTCATCACCATCATATGGTTTTCTTTAGGACTTGTAGAAAATCTTGTAACTATCCCAATTTATAATGCAATATTAGGTCTTCTATGAACAACATATTATTATTTTTAAATCATTGATTTGTATAATGTTTTCTTTATATTAGTAGAGTCATCATTCTTCGATATCTTATGTTAGTAGACATAGATGAACTCATTAGTCTTGAATCTTTCATCCCAAAAGTTTTTAGTATCTCCTTGATATATTTGGAGTGAGTAATGAAGATACTTTGCTTCATTTAATATACTTGTAAGCCATTTTAAATTCCTTCTTAATTTCATTAGCAAATAATTTTCAAAATGCTTCCTTGCCTCCAAATATGATATCATTAAAAAAAAATTCTAATAAAACTACCTTATTGTTCTAACCAATCTTCAAGTACAAATTACTATTATAATTTGTCCTTGCAAAACCAATCTTCACTAGGTAGATATGTAGTCTTACATACCATTCTCTAGCAGCTTGTTACAAACCCTACACAGCTTTGTGCATCTTGCACACCATATTTTTTTTTCTATGATCCGAAAAATCTTTTTAGTTTCTCTATGTATACTTCTTCTTTAGGTATCCCATTCAAAAATGTAGATTTAACATCGATTTGCTTTACATTAAATATTTTATTAGTAGATTATGAAAGTAGTGTTCTAACTTATTTTAGTCTTTCTACATGGGAAAACATTTCCCTATAGTCAACAACGTCTTATTATGCATATTCTTTTCATAACAATATAGCCTTGTTCCTTGTGACCTCACCAGTTTCATTTAGCTTGTTCTTGAATGCCCACTCTATTTCAATAAAAAAACTATCTTTAGGTGTGGGTACTAGTGTCCATGTTTTATTCTTTTCAATCTTTTCAATTTCTTCATTCATTGCTTGTATCTTATCTTCATTATCCAAAGCATCTTTTACAGATTTGGTCTCTAACTCACAAAGAAAGCATGTATCACTTCTGAGTCTTTTTCTTGTCATAACACTAGATTATTTGCCTCCAATAATTTTATCTCGGATATTATGTCTTCTCACATATTTTTCTAATACATGGTCTTTTTTTTCTTTTTTCTTTTCAACACATGTTCATCTTGAAAAATGATTTCAAACTCATCATATCTCTCTTATTTAGGTTCTAGTTCATGTTCTACATGCTTGAAATTATCTTCCTAATGATCAACTCTCCTTTTCTATTACTCAACATCATTTCCATATTGTTCAACATCCACTTTTTGTTACTTAGTAATTGGCTATTGCAACTTGACATTCCTAGTGAACTAAGGATTTGCAGTTCTGTTCTCTTGTTCAGGTGGAGTGATGAGAGCACTATTATTCACATATATGAATGAACTGTAGTCTTCAAGTTTTGTCTTACATTCAACTTCAACCTTTTTTGTATACTCATTAACTTTCATATTTACACTTTCCACAGCTTTGTCAGTGTTAGAGTTGAAACATTTATACACTTCTCTCTTAGTGGAATATTTTAGGAATATGTCCTCATCACTTTTAGCATCAAGTTTTACATTTCTATTATCTTTAAGTATGTAAAATTTTATTCCAAAATTTTTGAAATACTTAACATTAGGTGCATATCCATACCACAATTCAAAATGTGTAGCATTTGTACCTTTCTTGACTTGTTTTCTATTCCAATTATAAACAACTATACTTACAAATTATCTCTAGTATTTTTGTGACATATTTGTCTCCATCATCAATTTTCTAGCACAATCCATGATTGATCTATATGTTCTTTCAACTATTCCATTTTGAGGAGGGGTCCTAGGAGCTGACATCTATCTTTTGATTCCTCTGTGATTGAATAATATGTTGAATTCATTAGAAATGAATTCACCACCTTTGTTAAATCTCAAGAACTTCAAACCCTTCCTTGAATCCTTTTCAACTCTAGCCAAATATAAATTCTAGAGAGCAATATTCTCTTGGGTGTGCACTTTTTTTTTAAAGCCAATACTTTTCTAGTGTTGATTTTTTTTAATGTGACAATTTTCTAACTTGCCTAATTTTCTAAGAGGCATATTTTTGTGTCTAATAGGATTTTATACCAAGGAGGTGTATAGTTTTTTTTTTGTCAATTCTTTTTCATACTAGCATAACTTTGTTCCAAGAGGCATGTTTGTTTTGGCACACATTTTAATACAAGGAAGTGTATGCTATCTTACTCCTTTCAATTGAATTTGCCAAAATGCCAAGTTAACCAAGAAGTAAAATAATGCGTCTAAGCAATAATACAAGATTTTTTAAATTTCTAGTTAAGCACAAATTGAATTGAGAATTTCAACATAATATAGTTTCTTTCTTTAGCAGGATTGAACTAGAAGATGCATAATTGATCATCGTCGTTCTATCTACTCATCAGCGCACATATGCAAGAAATTGAAGTAACATAAGATACATTGCAAGAAAGTTTCTCAATATTTTCTCTTTTATTAATCAACCTAGTTCAAGGCTCCATTGGGAAAGAACTAGTAAGAAAACTCGACATCCTTGCCAATACATAAAAATTTAAGTACATTTTTGCATAATATTACAATTCAAACAAATTCTCTTCTAGGTCTTTCACAAGAGATCCTTTCAAATATCTTCAATGCATCAACAAAAACATGGAGAAGACGAGAACTGATCTGGGGTAAGACACCATAATATGAAGAACAATTCAAGCATGCATCCCCAATCCAATTTTGCACAATAGGTTCAACATTGAAATAGACTTGAGGGGAGGAGGCTTTTCCAATAGGAGATGTCTATCACCATACCATAATATAGCCCTTTCGAGGCTAAAACTCAAGAACTTATGTTCTTCCACGAATGTCCTTTCGAAGCCAATACAACAAGGATTTTCATTCCTTGTCTTCTTCAAGAATTCAAATATTGAAAACATGGTATGTGATGACAAGTAGGGACCCAAAAATACCCTACCCTCTTTCCCTCTTCTCACCATGAGAAGAGACTCTACACTATTGAGGTCCAACTAAGGCCCTTCCCCTGTAAAAGGCCACTTCTTCCCTATCCAAGGGCGAGTAATGCCAAAAAAATCCCATACAATCCGCTCAAAATTCAAAGCAAAACATAAGAAAGAAATCCAAGAACAAGTTTAGATCCCTCCCAAGAAAACTCAACACACATACAAGCAATACAATGAACAACACAATACCTTATGCATGAATCAAAGCATGAAAAACATGAAGAACATTAACAAAAGAGTGAAGAAATTCTACTTTCACAATAAGGTTATGGTAAAATAAATAAGTTGAGAAGAGCTTTTCCTTCCTTTCCTTCAATATTAAAAACTTCTCTCTAAAAACTAGAGGTTGGGTAACAACCAAAACTTCTCCACAAATGCATCTAAATATGTTCTTAACTCAACTAAACATTAGGTAAAGCTCAAGGTGGAGTTTAAGTCACCAACTAATGAAGGAGACAATCAATTTTTGCAATCGACCAAAAGTAGGGTTTTTGAGTGACCCTAAAAGTCAACCAAAGAGGCTAGGGGGGTGGAAACTACTCCCAACCCATAACCTTATCCCTAGGGCACTTAAATTTAATATTTTTAGGCCTTAAAGAATTAATAGGAACCAATCAAAAGCTAGGAAAATTTTAAGGCTATATAAAAACCTTCAAAGAAAGACAATGCAAATTAGCACAAATAGCAAGGGGTTCAATTTCGTCTTTTCAATAGGTTTCCCGACTAAATATCTTGCACACTCATTGCACACATCAATAGTTCAAGAAATCACATGCATATATGTAAATTACATATTAGGAAAATCATATAAATTTAAAACATCCATCCTTCTAATGATCAATTGTTTATCTCATTCTATTCATATTTTTTTACCATTAAAATTTGTATACTGGAAGTGTTAGTTCTGTATTCATTTACTTCATCATTATACATGTTCAAAAAATATTAAATGATGAAATCAAATATCTAAAAGTAAGCATCACACATCATAAAATAGCATAATAATGTTCAGTGCATCAAATAATGTCCCAACATATCGAGTCATGAGTATCAAAATAATAATGTATCAACTATGCTACGATGGGTCAGGGTGAGGCCGCACATCCTCCTCCACTAGGCATGAACTTCCTCCTTGAGTTCATCAAAAAGATATGGGTACTAAGATTACATCTGTGTCACATCCTCTCATGAATTCATTACCTTATCATAAAAATCCCATTGGATCCTAACCTAGTCCAGCTCTCGACCTCAAAGTGCTAGGGTCCATCGGGCAATAATATGGATAGGCTCCAATGCTAATTGGCCATCCGACTGCACCTGTAAGGCATCCTAATCTATAATATGAGACTCATAATAAATGTATCCTCTAAGTACTAAAATGTGAAACACATCGTGGATGCATGATAGGCTAGGTGGCAAGGCTAAATGGTAGGCAACTAGTCTTATCCTCTCTAGGATCTTGAACGGTCCAATGAACTGGGGTGCCAACTTAGAGCCCTTTTCAAATTGAATCAGACTCTTATGTCGTCACACCCTAAAGAAAACTCTATCTCCAACAAAATACTCTCGATCTATCCTCTTCACATCAGCATACTTCTTCTGTCAATCTTGTACCTCTCTTAGGCGCTTCCTAATTGAGGTCACATGCTACTCCATCTCCTTTACTAACTAAGGGCCAATAGATACTCAATCCACGATCTTGTCCCAACTTTAGGGAATCCTACAAGGTCTTCTATAAAGGCCTCATAAGGCGGCATACCTATGGAGGAATGGTACCCACTGTTATAGGCAAATTCATGTCCTCCAAAACTTGATTCACTTGCTTGGTCTAACCATCAGTCTGAGGATGGTACACTATATGTAGTGCCTGCCCCTAGGTCAAATTTTGTTATCATTGTCAAACTCTATTAGGGCTAGTTTTATGTTGATAGTTAGCAGCATTGTTTTGAGACTATCAGATATTGTGCTATGGATTCAGTTGATATGTGATGAAATTACTTAGACTCTACATTTCATGTATGCATGATGATTATTACGTTATTTCAGTTATTGATTAGTTAGATGGTTTATTATCACATGTGTTTTCTTATAGATACTTACCCCATACTTGCATGTGTATGGTGTGTGTGTTTGTTCTTGGATGGCGTTTCTGATGTGGTTAAGGAAGGGAGTCATAGTCACCTAGTAGTCGAGATCTACATGATGCACCACTTCCTGTCATTGCTTGTTTAGCTTAGCATATATATATATTGTATGTACATGCATAGTTTTTATGCAGGTTCAAGGTACTGGGTATGGACTTCTCTGAATTGTCAGGATGAGTGTACCCTATCGCATTATCTCAATGGTAAGAGAGGAGAGATAAATTCTCAAGTCCAAATCCCAACCCTTCAAGCCATTTGTCCTAATTGGAAATTAGGACAAGTATCTGAGTTGAGTACCCTCTAATGCATCAGATGACATAATTCGTGATATTAACCCTTTTGGTTTGATTTTGTATGCGTTTTGCTATAGTGGGTTTTTCGTATTTTATTTTATGAGTCTTTGGTGTATTTTCTATTAATTAAGCCTAATTAAATGATTTAATTAATGGTTTAATTCAATGGAAAATTAATATGGTATTTTAATATTTATTTTATTTAATTAATTAGAAAATTGATTAAATAAAATAATTAAATTTGAAGATAAAAGTTATAATTTTAAAGTTGGAATGTGATAATATTTATTTAAGTTAATAAATATTTTAGCAATTAAGTTTTGAAAATGAATTTAAAAGCGGAAAAGATATTAAAATTATTAAAAGATTCTTGATTGCATGATGTGTGAATGTGATTAAAATATAAATATATTAAGATAAAACAAGTGGAGTTATTAAAGTGAGTGCATAAGATTTAAAAATTAATAAATTAAATTGAAAAGAGTAAAGTAAATATTAAATTAATTAATGTGCATTATTTTAATATTCATTCACATAGGAGTATGCAAAATCTCGTGAGTTGTCATGTTGACAACACACGAGTTTGCACTCTAATTATGCACGTGTTGTCTATACTTAAGAGTTAGCACAATATTTGAGCACATGGTGTCTACAACATTCTAGACACATCATCATGTTTATCTTCTTATTGTGGATGTTATGTGCTTAGTTTTCATGCTTATCTCCTAGTTCTTTCTAGACACATTCTAGATGCATCTTAGAGGGCTTTAAATAGAGGCTCTCCTAGTGTGTATGGACAAGCTTACATGCATTTGAGAAGCTCATATGCTTCTACATGCTCATATTCTTCTACAAGCACTTCTAGTCACTTGGGAGTTTTGGTTGGTTTGATTCTTGGAGGAAAGGAAAATGTTGGAAATGAAAGGGATTTTACTATGGACTTCTGAGGCATAGCAAATTAGCATTAGTATCCAGGTGCACTCGTGATTTTTGAATATTCCATTTGCACTCTTTCCCTTCCTATTTTCATCGTGTCTATTATATGTGTCTGAATATACTCTATGAACGAATCTTCAATCTTGAAATTGGAATCTAATTATGTATGTTAATTTTTATTTGGTTGCAAAGAAACATTAGGAAACCCTAGTTTTATTTATGAAGGAAATTCATCACAAACTGCCCTATCACTGCCCCTTACATACACCCAAACTCAGACATTCATAACTTTTTATCTAGACTAAATTTATTCAATCACTCCAGTCAGATTTGGTGCAACTTGGCCCTCTCTAACATATTTCAAATTCAGCTCGATCCAATAGTTCATTAGGGAGATATGGGCCCTGTACTGGGATTGTTTTATTCAATGACAGTCATTCTTCCAATTTCCATAACTAGGAGTTCTTTGTGCTTCAACTTCACAAAAATAATCTATCAAAGCATGCAATGAATTAAAACCTAAACCAACATAGATCTAATACATTTATAATCAAGATTTGGAAATTGATTTGGATTTGAGTTCAAATAAAAATATAATCTTATTAATATGCATTAGTTTTATATGATTTATTATCTAATCTAATTAAATCAAATTTAATTAAGATTAGTTAATAGTAGAAGAAGTGTAATTAATTATTAGTCAATTTAAGTAAATGGATTTTTTAAATGAGGGCAAATTAAAATAGATATTAATAAGTGTGTAGTGGAATTAAATAATTGAATTATTAATGAGATTAATTTTACTTAAAATCAATGAGGATTATTTTAAATAAATGATTTTCCTTGAAGTGTTTAAAGGAAATTGTAAACTAATTATTAGAAAGTTGATAAGTATTATTTTAATGTTTTGAATAATGTGAATGATTTTATCTAAAAGTCAATGGGAACTAGTTCAATGATTTAAATAAGTAAATAATTATCTTATGATCATTTTAAAGAATTGTTTTAAAATAATAGAGGGATAATTCTATGTTTTATTCAAAGAGATAAATGGGTTGACTTGTAGAAGAATCTTATACCCTTGAAATATACTTGAAACAAAATCTGAAACCTCATGTTTGGCTTAACCATATGATTGTGAAAGCAAACTAAAATATGTGTTTGTATCTTTTTCTTTATGTTATCCATGTTTGGGTGGTCCTAGAGTGTTGGCCAGTTAGGATGTTTACTAGAGGCTTGGGAGTTATGCGACTATGATGACACTTTCCTGCTTGCATAGTAGGTTTCCTACATGTCTTTGTTGTGCCTCTGGGATTAGATGTCGGGTTGTGATTGGAACCTTTGAGTTAGTAAACTTTTAGGATTCCTAGACTTAGAGAGTTTTTGTGCTATGTGATTTGATAAAATGTTTGGAACTTGAGATTATCTCCTCAGTGCAGTGGGAGTGGACCATTTAGGTTCCACGCAGTCAGGTGGTAGTGCTTTTTCACTCTTACCATTTGAGATCCATCCGTAGACACCATGGTTGGAGCATTATTGGTTGGTATATATCTTCATTATGTTCTTGGATCTTATGATGGATGTTATTTACTGACATGTTTCTTTATATTAATGATTAGCATGTGATAGATGATGTTATCTATTTTGTAGGATCATCTTATAATTTATTCTTGCATGTTAGATTTCTTTATGTATATGTTGTAGCATGTTTAATGAGTGACATCCCTATTACTATAGTACCGATGATCTCTTCAGTGACTTGGGATGTTATGCGTAGGGGATGGCTAGGGCCCACGATGGTCTAATGATTCTATTGACAGTTGGGAGGAACCATGCACTTAATTAGATGTGTTTTATGATGGATGGTTATCATTTATGATGGTTGTTATATCTTTATTGCTGGATGGATGTTTACATCTTCTATGATGATGTATCATATATGGAATTTGGTTTCATTTACTTTATTGCACTTGCATCATGGATTAGAATAGAACAATGTACTTCATTTTCACACATGTATATTCTTTTAAGCCTTTCGTACCTTGTGTCATGTACAATGGATGATTGAGCATTTCAAATTTAATTGCCAAGAGGCATTCAGAACAAATGTGTAATATGAATATTGGACTTTCTATTTATTCTTTCATGTGGATGTGGTAGTGGTTAGACTTAGTATTAATTGAATTAAATGTGACTCAACATCTTGAGATCCTTAAGGAATGTAACCTGTTATGTATGCTTACAGTTGATTGTATGTTATTGTTTTCGCTACTATGTGTTTGATGTGAATGGTTTATCTTTCATGATTAATTTTTTTTTTTTTTTGCCAAACTTAGTGAAACTTTAGGTTAATTCTTTGGATCCCTTGGCAGGGCATTACACTATACTAAAATTGAGCCTAGTGCCCAAAGCTGCCTGCAACTCTCTCCAAAAAGATGAAGTGAACAATGAGTCCCTATCAAAGATGATCTTACGGGAAACACCATGGAGTCTAACAATATCCCACAAAAACACCTGAGCTATGTTCTATGCTGTGTATGTAGTACGCACGGGAGAGAAATGGGCAACCTTTTTCAATGTGTCAACTGTCAGCAAAATGGCATTATGGCGACAAGATGACAAAGGGATCTAGGGTGATCCCACAATAATGGGTTCCACTTTTTGACCAATTTTGACACTGAAATCAATATTTTTGCAACAAATGTCATGTTCAAGTGACTATATCTCCAAAACTATAAATAATTTCAAGATGACATAAACTAGTGATTTTGAGTACTTTGTTCCTACTTTGTAACCATATTTTTTAATCTAAAAAATATTTTTATTTACGTCAATTTTTTTTATCTCCTCCAAAAAGTGGTACATAATAAAATTCAATATTTTAAAAAGTGACAATTCGTTTGACACACATAACTTTTTTTCTAGAAATGATAATGAAGTAATTCTTTTGGCGTTGGATTTGTAACATCAATATCTAGTGTCTGCATTTGGTTTGATTTATTTTTGATGAATATTGTATAGTTTATGAAGTTTTGAAGTGACATGAACCGTAATTTAGACATACGTTCCGTTTGACACAAATAATTTGAAGTCAATTTATCATAAACCATTTTTTTTTTTTGAATAGAAAGGTATCTCAATAAGCTAGTGCCTCCATATTTTTCAAAAAAAATTTGACCTAATTTACTAATTTTCTCGAGGTGTCAAAGTCAGTTGATGTTCAATCGGTAATGAACCTATAATGAGTTAAACTCATATTTGAAAGTCTTAATGATTAAATTATGTAATAAAATTATAGTCATTGGAAAGCTTGCTCCGAGCAACACATTTTGAAAATTTTTATTTTACAATAGGAGATCATTCTCCTGCAATTATGGCAGTCAAAAGAGCCAAAAAAAAGAAAAAATAAAAAAGGGTTAAAATTTTTGTGATTTTGCATGTTCGTGCGAACAAGGCTTTCACGCGAACACGTTTACCATGTTCGCGTGAATGTATGTTCGTGTGAACATACAAATCATGTTTGCACGAACATATATATCACATATGTTCGTGCGAACATGATTAAAAAAAAGGTTTGCGTGAACACAATAAGTGTGTTCGTGTGAACATATGGTAAACTCAATTTCTCATTTTGCAATTTTTTTAATTTTTGTTCATCCCACTAAAGTGGAACCCATTATTGTGGGTTCACCTGAGACCAACAATAAAATCCATAGATATAGCATCCCACTTCCACTCTGCAATCTCATGAGGCTGAAGGAGCCCACCAGAATGACAATGCTCTGCCTTTACCCTTTGACACTCGAGGCATCTCGCAACTATGTTAGCAATCTGCACTCTCATGCCCAGCCAATGATACAATTGTCTCAAATCTGCACGTAACTTCTTAACACCAGGGTGTGCTACATAAGATTCTCTCTAAGTCTCAAGTATAATGAGCTCATGCAAACCCCCAATGGAAGGTACATACATACATCCTCTATGATGCAAGAGTCCATCAAACTCCAAAGAATACTCTGAATACTTCCCTTCCAAGGTTCTTTGAGCATGCACCACCTAACTAACCTGTACATAAAACTCATCTACTGGCAAGTGCTATAGAGTCTTTTCTCTCAAATAAATGCTAGTAGTCATAGATGAAAGCTCATGGTGCCTTCTACTTAAGGCATCTGCAACTACATTCTCCTTTCCCTTGATGTAATGAACATCAAAATTGTACTCACAAAGGAACTCCATCCACCTTCTCTATCTAGCATTAAGGTTCGGCTGTGTAAATATGTATTGCAAGCTCTGGTGGTTAGAATGAAGCTCAAATCTATTACCTAGTAGGAAGTGTCGCCACCTCACTAAAGCATGAACCACTACTACAAGATCTAGGTCATGAGCAGGGTAATTGAGCTCATGAGTCTTCAACTTCCTAGACTCAAAGGAAATAGGTCATCCATCCTACATAAGGACTACCCCTATATCATCCAAAGATGCATTAGTGCACACCACAAAATTTGTAGATGGATCCGGTACTGCAAGAATCAGTGCACTCATGAGGGTTGTCTTGACCTCTTGGAAAGCTCTGTCGCACTTTCCTATCCACTCATACTTCTTTTTGTTCTTTTGCAGAGATGTGATGGGGTGTGCCAATCTAGAGAATCCTACAATGAAGTGGCAATAATAACCTACTAGTCTCATAAAGCTCCTCACTTTAGTGACACTAGTGGGTGCTAGCCAATCCATGATGGCCCTAATCTTCGATGGGTCTAATGAGACACCATCATTTAATATAACATGACCCAAATACTGTATCTTAGGTCTAAAGAAAGCACACTTTGACAAGCTGCCAAACAATTGATTCTCCCTCAACTTCTACAATACCTGTCTTAGGTGCTCTTGATGCTCCTTCTCATTATGAGAATATATCAGAATTTCATCAAAAAAAACAACCAAAAACTTATTCAAAAAGGTACAAAATACTCCATTCATGAGGCTCATGAATATACCTGGAGCATTCATGAGGCCAAATGGTACCATAGTGAACTCGTAGTGACCATACCTAGTACGAAATGTAGTCTTAGGGATATCACTATCCACAATCCTCAACTGATGATAACCTGACTTAAGATCAATCTTTGAAAATACTTGAGCACCCTACAACTAATTGAAGAGGTCATCAATCCTAGGAAGAGGGTATCAGTTCTTGATGGTTACTTTGTTCAACTGTCGATAATCAATACACAACCTTAGTGATCCATCTTTCTTCTTAATGAAGATCACTGGTGTACCCCAAGGTGATACAATAGGTGAAATATGCCCCTTCTCCAATAGTTCCTCCAATTGAATCTTCAGTTCACTAAGTTCATGAGTAGTCATCATATATAATGCTCTAAATACTAGCTCTGCTTCTAGAACAAGATCAATATGAAAATCCACTGCTCTAGGTGGAACTCTACTAGGGAGCTCTGAAGAAAAAAATCTACAAACTCTTGCAATATTGGAAAATCATCAAGGGATGGCTTCCCTTTTGAATCTTTCTCCTGATCGCTGATGGTGATAGTGAACAACTAACATCCCTTTCACATGCACCGTCTAAACTACATAGTAGAAATCATATGAAGGGATGTGGGTCTCTTTACCCCAATGATCACTCTAGAGATACCATCTTCATCCACACATTCCACCCTCTTATGTCGACAATCTATCTTGGTGTTGTGGGAATAAAGCCAATCCATGCCAAGAACAACATCATAAGAACCTAGAGGGGTAATGTGTAGATCAGACATCATGGACATGTCTCCAATATGAATCGAGAAATTATTCACCATGGAACTAACTGACACTCTAGCTCCTGAGGCTATTCTACCTCCCAACTAACATCCTGGCTAACTACCACTAGCCTGTAATGCTCCACAACATAAGGAGATATAAATGAGTCAGTAGCTCTGGAATCAAATAAAATAGTAACCATGTTACCCTGTATAATACCTATAGCCTCAATAACTATAGACTGATGCTCAACCTAGTAGGTGTCAACCACTGCAAAAACTCTATGGGATCTACCCATGTCACCAACTGTTGGCTCTGAAAATGCCCCTCTCTAACCACCAGATGATTGTCCCTGTGGATACTCTCTAGCTATATGACCCATGCCAACACAAGTGTAGCATAGTCCTTGTGTGTAAGATCATGCACCCTATGATCTAGATTGTTGTGGGCCTACTAACCTGCTAGATCCACTGAAATGACCCTTAAAAGATTGATGAGTCTTCACTAACTGTGACTATGGGGCTTGTACTTTCTGATCTTGCTTAGGACTTTATGAATGCCACTGCTTGGGCTTGGAGCCCTGATAACTCTATGAGGGTTTTTTCTACTGCTACTGATGGGGTTTTTGGTACTGAGACTATTGGCCCTTAGAAGACCCTATTATGTAGTTTTGATTCCCCTTCCAAGAGGGTTTCTGCTGGGTAGAGTTTTAGTTCTCAGATTGATCCCATGACTCCTGTCTACCCTAAGTATCCTCTGCAACTAATGCTACCTCAATTACCTATCTAAAAGTAGTAGGGAAATCAAAATGGACTAGATCCTGGAGTGAGAACATTAGGCCCATGATGAATCAATGCACTTGTTGTTTCTCATCCTTCATGTACTCGAAGTATGAAAGGAGCTCAAGAAATTTTCTCTCATACTGAGCTATTGTGAGACTCCTCTGATATAGAGAATAAAACTCCTCAATTTTCTTCTACCTGAAGTGCTCAGATAGGTACCTCTCCTTGAATCTCTCTAAGAATGACTCCTATGTGAGGGTATCCATGCTCACTCATCCTATAATCTCCTCCTGATGCCACCAATTGGAGGCATTTCCTCTCAGTTGATGAACTTCTACACATGCCTTTAGATTAATCCATAAGGACATAATCTAAAGTACCACTAAAGAATTTGTAACCAGGCCTCTACTACTATCTTCTCTATGGAGCCGGTAAAGAGTGGTGGTCTGAGTCATATCAACTCTCTGATATCATCTCCTATATATCTGGGAGGTCTATCAACTGGTGGTCCTTTCTGATGAATCGAGTCACCCTCATGCTCACCTTGCCCCTCTATCTGCCTCAGTGGGGAACTCCTACTCCTCTCTCTAGCTCCAACCCTGCCTGCTCTGGGATCCTGTGCTTCCCCTTTAGGAATCTGCTACCCTGGCTATACTATAAGTGCTATCCTCTACTAGACTATGCCAATCAATATTTGGAGGACATCCAAAATATCTTGATTTGGGTTCGATGGTGGAGGTGGTGGTCCATCCTTCCATCCTACTTTTCCACCTCTCACCCTACGACCCTTACCTCAATGGTTGCTTTGTGTAACATGAGGCATCCTACACAATTTAAAGTTTTAGTTAAGTTTAGAAGCATAGTGATTTAAGGTTCCTAGTGTTTAAAAACAAGCTTTGATGCCAAAATGTCATGCCCAAAATACGAGGGGCAAAAACACACAATTTTTTTATTTTTTCTAAATAATTAAAATTAAATGCACTAGGTTGATAAGGTAAAAAAAATTAGTGAATATGAAAGCACATTGCAAGATGGAAATAAAGTCACCTATCAACACCCTAAGATGTACAACTTAGTTTAAAAAGAAAACATCCTATAGGTTTACATTGGTAGACTTAAACATTCGAGGATAATTCATTTAATTAAATTAAATACTATATTCCAATAATTAAAAGGCCTAGCTCTTGACTATTTTCAAATTCTCCTAAAATGATAATTAGCACTTCCATTGTTGAGTCAATTAATTTAATTAAATAATCCAATTTTAGTTAATTGAAGGATTTAGCACATATTTTTTTTAAAAATTACCTCCTTAGAACAATATTAAAACATTATTTGCAAGAAATTTAAATCCTATCAACATTAACCATTATAACTTCGATTAAACCAATTATTATTTAACCTATATGATTTACTGGTTTGAATGCCCCTATAATTAATGAATCTCTAATCTAACAACATTTTTAGAACAAGGCTAATATTAAATAATCAATTTAGTTAATTTAAAATATCATCAACAAATTCTTCATTTATTTAAAACAAAATCCTTTCTCTTCATTTTAGTCTAGAAATGATAATGTTGGAAAACTAATTAAATAAAATAAAAATAACATTTCCTACTAATTGCCATTAAAAGTAATAATCTCTACACTTTAACACCAAATTATAATGATATGACATATAATATTATAAAAATAAATCTAATTAAAATTTAAAACTTCACTCATACTAAAATTTAAAAATTATTCAATACTAAAACACATTAATTAAATTTCAAACAAGTAAAAAATATAACAGTCATTTATTAATACTAACTTAATAAAACAAATTAATAACTAATAGTAGAACTAATTAAAATTTTGATATAAGCTAACACATATTAATTAAATTCCTATGAATTTTAAACTAACACACCTATCTAACCCACTAACTTGGATATAAATAGAATACAACTAAATTTAACTAAATAGAGTGTGACTAACTCAAAATTTAAACTAACCTAATTTAAAACAAATTTACGCTAAAACTAGCATAAATTAATAACTAAACTAAACTAATATCATTTCTAACCTACCCTACACATCCTATTCTAATACTACACCCACTTGCCACACATTTGGAACCGCCAAGACCTAAAACCATAACTTGCCCTACCAACCTCCTTAGCATATATCCCATGGCGCTTTAAAAGTGCAAGGCTTAATGCTATCATGCGGGAGGGGGGGGGGGGGGGGATGTCTACACACATACTGCCCCCTCAAATGTTACACACTTTTCCAAGCACTCACACAGCTTCTACTCCCCCACATAAACTCCCAACCCAATGTGCCATAAACACTTGTGTATGGTGTAAAATTTGCCCCCCCTTACACCAAAAAAAGAAGGGTTAACTTCCCACATGTAGTCCAAGGTCCTGTCATCAAATCACTGGGAAAAACCAAATTGCACACTAGGGACGTCTCAAATAAATTTTGTCAACCAAAATATGACTCATGCCGCCCCTCATGAAAGCTTAAGTCTCCTCAGAAAGGAACGGATATGTGATTTAGTAGGAGGGCATGATGAGGGTGCAAGACTGACAGCATTAAAAAGGTCCTTCTCCAATTGAATTTAAGGTAGAGGCTCCCATGTCAGCCCAACTTGCATGGGGTTACGTTGGCCAAGGAGTCAAAATTTAAATGCGCTAGCCAACAAGTAAACTATGCCTAGGTTTAAGAGGTGGGAGGAGTTATTAAAAGAGTAAAGTAGATAGGATTATGGATGATTAGAATGTATATGTATGTGTGTGTGTGTGTGTGTGTGTAGCTTAAATTTTAGAATAAAAAATCTATAAGGAATATTCTCTGTAGTCACATAGGATTAAAATTGTCTCTCATACAAATTCTAGAGAGCAATGTGCTCCTGGGTGTTTGTTACCACATTTTGTTTACCCTGCCAAATTTTAAAATTCAAATTTTACCCCACCCAATGGTCACCTCCCCAATAAGTAATATTTTAATACCCATGGAAGTATTGAAAAATACCAAGTTTCAAACCTTATAACATATTTTTTGCAGCCCGTAAGCTCTCTGCCGTCAGATCAAAGGAGATCAACGGATGGCACCATCGCGCTATGGAAAAGATGCACGATATTTATGATAGCGAGATGGCGCCCTGATGACACGTTGCCATGGTGGGTCCACATTCAACAAATAGGTTACAATGAAGGGCGGGTCAAAAAAGTTCTGCGGTGCTGTAAGCGCTATGTCACTATCGCGTGTTGGTCGAGAAATCTTCATAGTGACATAGCGCCCGATGGAAAGGTCTGACGATGGGTAGGCTGTGTCACCAAGAAAGTTAGTGGTGGGCGAGCATGTTCTGACAGTCGGAAGTCTCAAAAAGCAGCAAGGTGCCATGTCGCCAATGGAAAACCCACAAGTTTTCTATTGGTGACATAGTGCCCAAATGAAAGATCAGACCACGGCAAGAGCAATCAGGCACGGTGGGTCCCAACAGGTACTTCACATGCACGGTAGGAAGCCAATGCTATGACGGCCAATCAGATGGAGACATGTCTGTGACGGAAGGACATGTCATCAGTTGGGTGCTATGGCACTATGGGGATTTGGCCTCAATTTCCTCATAGCGACATGGTGCCTAGTTGACACGTGGCCGCTCTGTGGGGTCAAAGTCTTGAGTCTGCCAGGGTGGTGCTTCGTCAAGCCAATGAGGAACCACCACATATGCCAAGTCAGAACACAAATGTGTCGTGGGACCATATTTTCATATAGCCAGCGCAGTGAAGAGGGGAAAATTTTTTGTGGCCATTAGATCAAGGCAGATCGACAATAGGTGTCATCGCACTATGGAGAAGTTGCACGAGATTTACAATAGTGAGTTGGCATCTGGTGGACACGTGTCCTCATGGGACCAGGTCTCGCCAAGGAATGTACGCTAAAGATGGCCAAGTGTCGTTCGAGCATGGTGCGATTGCTGAGGTGGTGCTAGGTATGAGGGGCCCAGGGTAAGAAGCAAGTACGACACATGACGAGTCTTCACGATCGTCAGATCTACAGAGATCAACAGATGGCACTATATCACTATGAAGAAGCTGCACGATGTATATGTTGGCGACATAGGGCCCTGATGACACGTCTCTCACTGGCTCAGTTGAGATTGACGGTCGGTGACTGGCAATTAGTGTAACCCTCACAATTAGTATTAATATTTGAAGGGTGGCACCGTTAGTCGAATAAAGGTGGTCAACCGTAGGAGGACTTCTAGGTTGCCAAAAAATAAAGAGTATCATTGGCCTGCATGGCCCAACTGGCTTGTATAGCTTGGTTGACTATTTGATTTCGATAGATTCATGAGACCAAGAATGATAAGAGATCAAAGTTTTTCTGCAAATCTAATCGTGTGATTAATTACCACCAACTCATAATGAATACCAGGTGCAGAAAGACACTCCATCCATCCAGTCGATCTATCTATTATGTTAGGAAATGTTGTGGTGCCATTTTTTTCTTCTCCAGGCTCTCTCTCAGAGAAATATCAGATATTTTTTGGTACGCAAACCATTTTCAAATTATATCTTTGATTGGATTCCCAGGGTGAGAATTTAATGCCAGTAGGTGAGAAGTAAATGTAATGCCAAAATCCTCAGTTATGCCTGAACTATAAAGGCAATTTTGTGATCTTTTCTAGGGTTGACTCGTTCTGATTTCTCTGCTACTGCTTGCAGATCTGTAGTGTAAAATTTCCTTTCTCTCTGAGCTATATAACATTCTGTATCATCTCTTTCAGCCATCAATGTGCATGCACATCTATCTTGCCTCTCATTGGTGTATTGTTGAGATCTATGGCTTGCATACTGTATCTATTTTTGACCTATTGGATAATATATAAGTGAAATCCTCCCTTTCCTTATGTTATTTAGTTTGGTTTCCTAATCTGTATGTGGTTATTGATTGACATAAGTCTGAATGTGTATGTCTCTTGAATGTTTTTTTGGTTTTGTAGCGCATATATGGGCAGAAATGAGCCTGAATACTCTATTTTGGTGCATCACCTCTGTAGTTTGGGTAGGGTAGAGTTGTTTTCTACATCTCCTTCTTCCCCTTTTCCTTCTGAGAGTAGTTAGGTGTGCCCTGATAGTAAGAGGAAGCCAGCCTTCTCTGGAGACTCAACCTCGTAGCTCAAGTCCCACAGCTTGGAGGTTGTTTCCATGTTTCACTAGGTTGTCCTCGCACATAGGCCTTGGACAAGGGTGAAAACCTAAGTGACAATAGTGTCCACTTTTTTTTTTAAAGCCAATACTTTACTAGTGTTGATTTTTTTTTAATGTGACAATTTTCTAACTTGCGTGACTTTCTAAGAGGCATATTTTTGTGTCTAATAGGATTTTATAACAAGGAGGTGTATAGCTTTTTTTTTTTTTGGTCAATTCTTTTTCAGACTAGCATAAATTTTTTCCAAGAGGCATGTTTGTTTTGTCACATATTTTAATACAAGGAAGTGTATTGTATCTTACTCCTCTCAATTGAATTTGCCAAAATGCCAAGTTAACCAAGAAGTCGAATAATGTGTTTAAGAAATAATAAAAGATTTTCTTTATTTCCAATTAAGCATAAATTGAATTGAGAATTCCAATGTTATACAGTTTCCTTCTTTAGCATGATTAAACTAGAAGATGCGTAATTAATCATCGTCATTCTATCTACTCATCAATGCACATATGCAAGAAACTGAAGTAACATAAGATACATTGCAAGAAAGTTTCTCAATCTTTTCTCTTCTATTAATCAACCTAGTTCAAGGCTCCATCGGGAAAGAACCAGTAAGAAAACATTGCATCCTTACTAATACATCAAAATTTAAGTACATTTTTGCATAATGTTAAAATTCAAACAAATTCTTTTCTAGGTCTTTCACAAGAGATCCTTTCCAATATCTTCTATGCATCAAGGGAAACATGGAGAAAATGAGAACTGACCCGAGGGTAAGAAAACATAATATGAAGAACAATTCAAGCATGCATTCCCAACCCAATTTTGCACAATAGGTTCAACATTGAACCAGACTAGGGAGGAGGTAGATTTTCCCAATAGGAGATGTCTACCACCATACCATAGTATAGCCCTTTTGAGGATAAAACTCAAGAACTTCCATTCTTCAACGAATGCCCTTTTGAGGCCAATACAACAAGGATTTTCATTCCTTCTATTCTTCAAGAATTCAAAATTTTAAAACATGGTATGTGATGACAAGTAGGGGCCCAAAAACACCCTACCCTCTTTCCCTCTTCTCACCATGAGAAGAGACTCTACACTATTGAAGTCCAACTAAGGCCCTTCTCTCGTAAAAGGCCACTTCTTCCCTATCCAAGGGTGAGTAATTCCAAAACAATCCCATAAAATCCGCTCAAAATTCAAAGCAAAACATAAGAAAGACATCCAAGAACAAGTTTAGATCCCTCCCAAGAAAACTCAACACACATACAAGCAATACAATGAACAACACAATGCCTTATGCATGAATCAAAGAATGAAATCCATGAAGAATATGAAAAAAAGAGTGAAGAACTCCTACCTTCACAATAAGGTTATGGTAAAATGAACAAGTTGAGAAGAGTTTTTCCTTCATTTCCTTCAATTTTGAAAACTTCTCTCTAAAAACTAGAGGTTGGGTAACAACCAAAACTTCTCCAAAAATGCATCTAAATATGATCCTAACTCAACTATACATTAGGTAAACCTCAAGGTGGATTTTAAGTCACCAACTAATGAAGGAGACAATCAATTTTGACAATCAACCAAAAGTAGGGTTTTTGAGTGACCCTAAAAGTCAACCAAAGAGGCTAGGGGGGTGGAAACTACTCCCAATCCATACCCTTCCCCCTAGGGCACTTAAATTTAATTTTTTTAGGCCTTAAAAACTTAATAGGAACCAATCAAAAGCTAGGAGAATTTTAAGACTATATAACAACCTTCAAAGAAAGACAATGCAAATTAGCACAAATAGCAAGGGGTTCAGTTTTGTCTTTCCATTAGGTTTCCCGACTAAATATCTTGCACACTCATTGCACACATTAGTAGTGCAAGAAATCACATGCATATATGTAAATTACATATCAGGAAAATCATATAAATTTAAAACATCCATCCTTCTAATGATCAGTTGTTTATCTCATTCTATTCATATTTTTTTACCATTAAAATTTGCATACTCAAAGTGTTAGTTCTGCATTCATTTACTTCATCATTATACATGTTCAAAAAGTATTAAATGATGAAATAAAATATCTAAGAGTAGGAATCACACATCATAAAATAGCATAATAATGTTTAGTGCATCAAATAATGTCTCAACATATCAAGTCATGAGTATCAAAATAACAATGTATCAACTATGCTACGATGGGTCGGGGTGAGGCCTCACAACATCTTAGTTCTTGTATTGTAGAAATCCTAATAGAATAGATAGGAAGTAGAGTTCTCAATATCTTCTTGATTATTATTTCATCCTCATCTTTCCATCGTCACCTCTTCTACCATTCTCATTTCCTCAAATTTTCCTCTCAAGCTTTCTGATTTGGATCTCAAGAAATTATCATCTCCTCCATCCATGGTCTTTAGTTTGCTCAACATTTATTTTGAATTCTTGCACTATTTTATGTCATCAAAGTCAACATAGGTTAGGGATGAAGTAATCTCCAACATTTTCTAATTGTATTGTTCTTTATTTTCTTCTAGTTGTATTGCAATTAGAGAGACTATTATAATATTAACATATGCATTATCCAAAAACTCTAATGTAATGTTGCCAATACTATCTATATGTAGTGTCATCAAAATTTTCCATGTACTCAAATTCTCTTTGTTCAAGTTTGGTACCTCCTTTTTGTACATCATGATCTTTAGCTTTGAGTACCTTCAAACTTCTCTCTACAAGCACCAATGCTCTGATACCAACTATTAGAATATTTTACGAAACTAAGAGGGTGGGGGTAGTTGAATAAATTATTTAAGGTCTTGATATACCAATTGAGAAAAAAAACTTAGATAACTTCATATCTTATCATTCCATTGCTTGGTCTCTACACTCAACTTTTAGTAACATCAACTAGCTATCCACTGTCCTGACTATTAAAAATTTGTAGAATGTAAACATTACCCAATAAAAAAAAATAGATAACATCAACACAAGTTTGAAACTAGGATTTAACATGGAAACCTAATTTGGAAAAAACCACCAGCAACATATCACTAAATTTCACTCTTCTAAAGTGAGTTCTATTAGGAGCCAACCCTATTAAATGTTCCAAAGCACACTATTAAATGTGACCTTATTAAAGAGTTTAATCACCTTGTTAGGAGTGGCCTTTTTAAAGGACTTTAGAACATTCGCTAAGAATGTCACCTTGTTAGAGGATTTACATTTGAACGTTAGGTCAACCTTGACTAAAGGATTTCAAATATTGTTTACAATGGTTAGAAAATAATATCAAGTTTTGATCTATTAAGTATGACTGACTTTACGAGTGATTATTTTACATGATTCTTAGTGACATAAATCCTTTCAAATATCTCTCTTGAAAAAATGATCAACGATGAACTATAAGGCTCTAGATGGCTATTTTTCAACCTATTGCATAACTCAATTGAAGATAAATGTGGATATCCATAAGAATTCCTTTTCTGGTATCTACCAATTTTACACAACTTTGCTAAAATGTAACAAAAATAAAAATAAAAATTGGTATTTACTATTTTACAATGAATGCAAATTTTAATCAATTAAACTATATGAATTCCTATTTTAACCAAGTGTTTGAAAAGAAAATAATGAAGATACAGTAATGAGAGATTTAAAGAAAATTATTGAAAGGGAATTACCTAATGAATATAAGCTAATATAACAACATTTCTAGGAATTAAATTATCAAAAATGATTTGGTAGGAAACTAATGAAATTAGAAGCAATTATTTTTCAACTCCATTGATCCAATCATTGATGGTAACTTCAATAAATACCAAAATATGTTTCATGTTTCATCAAATTTCAAGGCCAAAAGAAGTGCACTCACATGAGACAAAAATAAATGTAAGAACAATAGTGATCCTTTCTCCAATTCATCAAAAAAATGGAATTTGTTAACATAATTCAAAGAAAATAATTAACCGATAGCACAATTATCACAACACAGTAAAACCCTTAGCTCCATTATTATTCATGAGCACACATTCATAAAATAACACACACCTTGACAATATTTACTACACTTAGAATGAGAGCACCAATAGCATTAATTATTGCATCAAAATATCATCCATCAATACATATTACATCCATGTATTTAAAATAAATTGTCTCCTCCCTTTGTCTTAGGAGTGAGATCTCTTCTAATGCAACTTATGCTAAAAAAGTAATTAAATAAAGCTATTTACATACAAACTAACTCTTTGAATGGTGCTAAGTAGGTCTCCACCATTTCTCATATCAACGAATGGGTCTATGAGTCTTTATATGACTTAGAATAATAAAAGAAGAAGAAGATAAGAAGAAAGAAGCCATGAGATAATTTGGGAGTTAGTGAGACCTTTGAAAATGGAAGCTTGGTCTTCTCTAGGTGTTTCTAGGAGTTGAAGTTCTATCAAAATGTATTTCTAATGCATGGAATACTCAAAATGATATTTGTTCAAATTTTTTATGTTCTATCCAAGATATAGGAACTTTGGAAATGGATGAGTGTTTGGAAAAGCTATGTGTGAATCGTGTTTTAAAACTGAAGCATCAACACCTTAAAGCAAAGGGTTTGACTCACATTCCTCACATGCCATAAGATTTTTAGATTAAGAGGATAATATTTATTCTTAGCCATGTGCATAATGGATATTTGTGGTTGGAACAACCTATTTTGATAATGAAGAATATGATCCATTGCATTATAGGTCTTCCAATGCTAGGAAAGGCTAAAATGACTAAAACCATAAGTCAGGTAGAACTGGAGAAGAAAACCCTTGTCCAATGGGATGGAAGGGGAATAAAAATCATCTATGTTACTAATATGGAGTTGAAGTTCAGTATACATGTAATTGCACATAAGATCTACAGTTCTAGTCATCTAAATAGAATATCCTATGAAGTAGTGGATGTCACATTCAAAGTGGTCAAGAACAATATGTCATTTGACCTAGCCAAGTTGATGTTGAATTAATTCAACAAAAACACTTCAAAGAAAAATATTGTAAGTTTGGTTCACTCTTAGCTTATATATTTTTCTTTGTGTAAAATTTTTTCCATTAAAAGGTATAGTTGTATTGGGGAAGATGTACCTATTCTTTACTGAATCAATGAGTATATATTAGAAATGGGAGAAAACAATGTTAGTATCATGGATAACTATTTTGATGCATTTAACGACAAGATGAATAATAGATTTAGGATACATATGAAAATTTTTGAAGACTACAAATAAGATTTTTTTTTCATGGTTGATTGTGATAAAGTGTATATACAAGTAGTTAGACCAACAATTGAATGGGTCAAGCCTTTAGGTTATGATGTTAATATTGATGAAACTAAGGGCATTATTGAAGCACTATTAAATTAACTTGTTGATCCAAAAGGTACATAATTTGACACTTATGAGGAAGCAAAAGAAAGAATAAAACTTGAAATAAAACTCCCTTAGGAGGTTAACAAAGGGAAAAAAGGATTTCAAAATTGAAACAATCTAGTACCATTCTCCTATTGACTAAAGAAAAAGGAGATAAAATTGAGGAAGATGAAGTAGAAGATGAAGAGAAGTTAGAAGAAGAGCCAATAAAGAAAAAGGGTAAGGTTATTATAACCAAACCTACCAAACCATCTACTACAATGGTCATAAGTAGGGCATATAGGAAGAAACAAGGAGGAGATGTAATTTTAAAAAAGCCTCCATCCACCTTTTAGGAAATATTGAAAGAAATTGATTTAGGAGCTGGCATAACAAATTTTAGATCATTGAAGTATGAAACTAGAACTATAGAGGAGAAGTAGCAAGTTGAAGAAATGATTTTGTCAAAGCTAGGTAAATGGAAATATTCTCCAAATCAACTTGCACAACAAATTCCCAATAAATTAATGGAGAAAATTAAGCCAAGATGAGAGCGTGCAAAAAAAATTGCAAAAGATATAATTTATGAGAAGACCCTGAGGAAATTCATGGCAAGCTTGGATGACAAAGAAGTCAAAGTATCTAAGAAGAATGAAGAAAAGCTTAATTTGAGATTTAACACTTGTTTGATATTGATAAATGACATTGAACATGTGGTAAGGAATGCCACCAACCCATGGAAAACCATTTTCAATCTTCATAAGAAAAGTGAATTTGTGGTTCATTTTAGTGATAAGGATGATGATGGTGAAGATGACAAGGAAGAAGGAGGAAATGATGGTGAAGAAATACATTATGACAATATAGATGGTGAGGAACAGGAATAGGAAGCTAATGAGGAGAATCTACCTAAGATTCAGAACATTGAGGAAATCAACCCCCAAAAGATTACAGTAGTAGTTATAGCCTTACTTCCTCCTTCTCTAAGTGAAGCATTGAAGACATCAAGCTCCAATGAAGCTATTGCAAGATTGGTTGTGTTAGACATTGCAAGTTCAAGCACTTAATCAATATTTGAATCCATTTAACTTAGTACTTAATTGGTAGAAGTGAAAAGACTTCACCTATCAAGAAATTAGCACTTCATCCTCCATCACTTTTGGTCACATAAGGTATTTCTTCAATAATATAGTATCTACTTTTTTGTCTAGTCCTACTATTTCTACTATTGTTTCTATTTCTAACATGAAAATATTAAGTACAAGGATAGTTGAGACCAAGCCTCAATAGAGCACAAAAGTTTTGAGCAAAGGCAAAGATAAGGAAGATGAAATTGATCTTGATGAGGAGATAGTAATCCTAAATTAGGATATCACTAATTTAAATCCTGATCAGATGCACATAGTTTGAGAGCTACTTCAGAAGAAAGCTAAGCAATAGAGGCTTAGAGAAGAAAGAAATAAAGAATTTTAGGTGCTTGAAGATGCAAAGAATATTCTTATAGAAGCACTCAACACTAAGGTTGACACTTCTCAACCAATTTTGGCTCAATTAGCAGATTTGGTCTAGAAATTCAATGAAGATTTGAATGAACAAGTGAAATTGTTGTAGAGAAAAAAGAAGAAATTTGAGAATAATTTTTTGGAGCTAATAGCACAAAAGATTGCAATTCATCAAGTAGACTTGTATATTATTCTAGGCCAATTGGAAACCTCTTACAACAATGTAACCTCTCTATTTAGTAAACTCTACGACACATCAATTTTCACTTAGTAAATTAAAGATAAACTTTCAAATATTGATGAAGATCTAAAGACAAGTGAACAATAGTTACAACTTGACTTGAGTTAAATCTCTAACCACTATACAAAGATTAGATATTGAATTGGTATGTAGGCAGAAATGCTAAGAGAAGAAGCTAGGATAAGAGTTACATTGGTAGACATACAGGGCATGATTCTCCCAAACATGGATGCATTGCAGAAACATATTGTACATGCTTAAACCCTCATCCATGATAACAACTTCTCTATTGTAGACCACATGATAGAACTATCAACAAAAGTTCAGATTACATTGCACACAAGCAAGGCATTGCAAGAAAATTGGAACAAGACAATGACACTAATTCTTAAGGTACATTTTAATTTCTTGTGATATTTTGGTATTACTATATATATTACACCTTTGGCATTTATGTCAGAAAGGGGGAGATGATGTATACAACATAGTTAAGGGGAGAAGATGTAAATGTATATAACATGTAAAACATATTGTAAAAAGGGGAAGAATATATGATATAAAAGGTAGAAGATGAGAAGATGTATATAATATTGTAAATATATGAATAGGGTAGCATCATAATGTCATACTATCATACATATACATGTATAGATATTCAAAGAACCATCTCTTGTAAAAGAAAATTTGAAAAATCTCAAAAAGAGAGTATGCTAGCAAGTTGAAGACACAAGATGAAGAATAAAAAGTGGTTTGAATTTTTTAGAATTTATTTTTAATTGATAAGTATTTTTGTCATGCCAAAGGGGGAGATTGTAGACATTGTAGTCAATTTTTTTATTAGTGACACACACTTATGTAGATAGATAGTATCTACCGAGCATATTGTATAGTTAACAATGTTAACCAAGTATTTTTGACTTTACCAAGTTCTAGAGTTGCTACTAAGTTCAAGGAACAATATTCAGTTTGCACCAAATAGTTTGTATCAGAATGATATTATTAGTAAAAACTGAGCTTCATAAGGTTTATTGAGTCTCTTAGTGCAAACAAAGTTGTGTAGTGGTTACCAAGTTCATAGTTTTAGTGATGTAAATCCAGTGTTGACCAAGACACTTAATGTTAACCAAGTAATTCAGTTAATACCAAGCTCATAGTGATAGCATTGATGGAGCTCTGCAGTGTGAATCTAGTGATTTAGTTTATATGTCAAGTTTCACATTATTCACCAAGTCACTAGTGCAGACTGAGTTTAGACTACTTGGAAGTGATCAATATGTATCGAGCTTCTATGTCTACCAAATGCATGACAATGCTAACCATTGACAGTGGATGTGAAGCATCAGAAACTCACCAGGTTAGTCTTCAGAACTTGAGTTCTTGTAGTTGGGTCAACTTTGTAAATTTTGAGTAAAATTGTATTGTAGCCAAATTTGTTGAATTGTAAATTGGATTGGTATATATGTAACGTATTGTATCACATCTAAAGGCATGAAATTAGAGAATGTAATAAGAAAAGAAGAGTAGAAGTGTGAAGTACAAAGGCTACAATAGTATATGGAGCAACAAAGATTTATCTATCACAGCAAGGTGATCATTACACTCAAAGGAATATCATTCAACAAATCAAGTTACAGATCAAAGATCAACCATTAGTTCATCCTAATAGGTGGAACAATTAAATCCTTTCACAAGGTAGACTTAATAGTCTTTTGTAAATCTCATTACCAAGTGCATACTTTGTTGTATGTTTGTAAATCCTTTTGCAAGGTGGACCTAGTAGTCCTTATTGCTCATAATAGGGTAGATTATGAGAAGTGATCATTATAAGCCTTAATAGGCCAACTTTATACTACAGTACTAAAGCTTGTGGGTATCATCCCCATCCTAATTTTACTTTTTATTTGGAAGGTTTCTGGATCACCATATTGTGTTTCAAAGTGTTATGAATTTTTTAATGCTTTCATTTTTTCATGTATATAATTAGACCAGAATACACATGAAGGTTTAATTGATAAATAAAGGATTAAATTTTATTGGTTGCTTATTCACCCCTCCCCTCTTAGTAACTTAGCCTATCATATATATTTCCAATAGATGTCATATTTGGTGGAAATGATGAAGAAAGTAAGATGTTTGTAAAAGAGACAAAGAAAGAATTTGAGATGAGTATGATAGGAGAAATGAAATATTTCTAGGACTACAGATTGTATAGAATGAAGAAGGAATCTTTATTCCTTAGATGAAGTACTTGAAGGATTTACTAAAAAGGTTTGGTTTGGAAACATGCAAAACCATTCAAACACATATGATAACTAGACACACGTTATCTACAAAGGATGAGACACCTACTATTGAGTAGAAAAAGTACAGATGTATGATCAAAGGATTGCAATATCTAACTCACAGAAGGCCAGATATAGAAAATGTAGTTGGAATTGTTGCATGATTCTAGGATAATCCCAAATAAGAACATTATGTAGCAATTAAAAGGATATTTAGATATCTAAAAGGAACATCAGAGTTTAGATTGTGGTATGATAGATCTAATGATTTTAGTCTAATTTCTTATACTAATGCTAATTGGGTAGGCAATATGGGTGATAGAAAAAGCACTAGTAGTGGAGCCTTCTTTCTTGGAAGAAGATTGGTTTCTTGGCTAAGTAAGAAGTAGGATTGTACATCACAAAGTACAATGGAAGAAAAATATGTTGTAGTAGCAAAAAATTATAGTCAAATTATTTGGATGAAGCAAATGCTAAAGGATATAAGGATAGAAATTAGTGAACCTATTGTCATACATTGTGACAACAAAAGCATGGTAAATATGTCTAAGAATCTAGTGTAGCATTTGAAGGCTAAACACATTTCTATTAAATAGTACATGTTGAGAGAGAAAGTTGTAGAAAAAGAAATTAGATTGGAGTATGTGAGCACCAAATTGCAAAATGTAGATATATTCACTAAGCCTCTTCCCAAAGACACTTTCAAGCATTTGCAAGTTATGCTAGGGGTCATGCCCCTTCCTACATTAGAGTAAATGATGTAGGAGTGCATCAGTCTAGTGTAACAGAGCACTTTTATTTGTCTGTATTGAATGTTGACAATTCTTTTATGGGGGAGTATCTGAGATAGACAAAGTCATGTAGGAATCTTGTTGAATGTTTTTTTGAACAATGTCTTTAGTCACTTGAGCTAGTAAGAATCAGTTGTTACAAAGTTTGATACAATGAATTCAGTTGTTGAAACCTTTGACATTGATGTCAATGGGGGAGAAGTTTGGGATGAAAAACATTATGAGGAAGAATAGAATGTTTAGAAGAAGTGCAACATGGAATGATAGTTTGAATGAAATCACATTGAGGTACATCAATGGGAGAGAATTAGTGATGAAGAGGACTTGAAAAGAAAGGTGAACAATCTTTTGTTGGTATTCTTGGAACTAGATGATTTTCATCTATGTTGCCATTAATGCCAAAGGGGGAGATTGTTGAAAGCATGAATGCTAATGATATTGCCATGGGGGAGTATTTTAGATATCATACTATGATGATATGTTACATTCATGATTGAGTTCTTTATTGATGTCAACATAGCAGTTTTCTGTGGTATCTGATAGAAGAACAAAAAAAAGATCAAGTTGGTACGAACAACTAGTTGAGTATTCTACCTATTTGAGGTTATGAGAGATACATCTTAGTATTTGGTATATGTAGTTAATATTAGAAGAAGAAATGATAAGTTTGGAAGAAGTTGTGTTTTTTTTGGTGATGTCTGTTCTAAGATAAAGTATATAGAAGCATGTTTTTGTAAACTAGTTATATCTCTTAATAGAGTTGTTTTTTAAAGAATTGAGGTTTAGGATGTGAAGAAAACATGTTGGTGATGACATGGATAAGTTCTCTCTTCCTAATATTATGTGTATTGAAAGATATCCAAGTTGCAAGGTAGAAGATTAATGTTATCATTAAGTGTAACATGTTCTTAATGTGGTACTATAGTGATTAATTAGGAAGGTCTAATAGCCAACTCAATCAATTTTTTTATGGACTCAATATAAAGGAAGAGAATTTTCCTTTATCAAGTTTGACATGAAAAAGAAATTGTAAGCAACAAAGGGAGTAGAATGTGAAGTTGAGTAGAGTAGAGCAAAACTGAAGGAAACTTCATTGTGGAGGTTTTACTATGTAATCTGAGGTTTTTCACATGGTCAACAAGGTCTAACAATGATTGGTTTAGTTGATAGAATAAAGGAAAGAGGATTATAATAGTAAATTACTTGTTTGAGTAGTGAGCTCTTATTGTAGTTGAAATTGCTTGTTTGGGCAGTGGGATCATCTTGCATACATTATACTACAACTCCTAACTAGGTTGGAATCTACTAACAAGGATTCAAAGTCTCCTAATAGGGACTCATACATACTAGATGTTGTAAGAATCCTAATAGTTTACATCCTCTAACAAGTAATATTTATATTAATACATCATCTTGTGGGCATCATTCCCACTAGGGTTTTCCCTCTGATCAAGGGTTTCCCTAGTTAAAAAATCTAGTGTAATTGTCTATGTGTATCTTTGTATAGTTGCTGTTTACTTTGGTTGAATGGTTAAGTTTATTTAAGGAAGATAAATATTTTAATTATTGGATAAATATTTAATTATTTTAAATATTTCTACTAGAGTTAACCAACAAAATTGATACATGAATATCCTTTGTTAGCTAACCAACTCAGTCAACACTAAATTAGGAATAATTTTCCCTCAAACTTTCTTTGGTAACCAAGTGAGCTCAGTTAACACTAGTTCTATACCAACTTTTCTTTGGCTTCCAAGTGAACTTAGTAGACAATGTCTTTCTACAATCTAACTTTGGTAACAGAGTGAGCTTAGTTAACACTTTCTTTGAACTTGGTTGACACTAAGATGCTTTTCATACACAACAACTTCCTTTGGATCTCAAGTGAGGTTGATATACACTAATTGGACAACGTATACTTGACATTTGTGTAAGATCAAAGACAACATACAATTAAATGACTCTATCCAACAATCTCCCTAGTTGCATTGATAGCAACAAAAAATGTCATGATACATAGAAATTTTAGAGCAAAATAGAAGTAAAGATAATATCCTTATTTTCATTCTAATTCTCATCCATGAGAACTCCCTCTATTAATGCAAACTCTCTATCATACATCTCTGATTGCAATTACTACAATGTCAAACTCTCCCTCTTTGATATCAACCAAATTCATTCTCCTTCTTCAAAATCTTTGATATATAATAGAAAAATCTCCATATTAGACATTAAAAAAAATTGAATAGAATTTCTTTGTTGTATGACAACAAACTCTCCCTCTCTAACATCATATGCCAAAGACAACAATCAATGTTGTTTCCATGTATGTTGATGTATAAATTTATATGCAATCTACTCTGACAACACTACAACAACATGTTTGATCTTCAATATTCTTGGTACATGCATCACTAAAATCTAATTAGTAAGCTCTAGATAGGGGAATGACCCATAGCTTACCTCTTAGATACAAAAATGCATCATTAGCAAATAGCTTGGTGAATATTTTTGCAATCTATTCTTTTGTATTCGCATATTCCAACATCAATTCCTTATCTTGTAAAAATTCTCTCAGGAAATGATATTTTATTGTAATTTTCTTGGTGTTGGTATGCATCACTAGATTCTTGGATATGTTGATTGCACTAGTTTTATCATAGAATATAACAAGTGGGTCCTTGATCTCCTCCTTCATACATTACAATAGTTGCTTGAACCACACAATGTTGGAGCAACTGATTGCTACAACAACATATTTTGTATTTGTTATTGACTCAGAGATACACTTTTTCTTCTTTCTTGTCCAAGATACTAGCCTCTTTCCAAGAAAAAGTTCTCCTCCACTAGTGCTCTTTCTATCATCAACACTTCCTACCCAATCTACATTAGTGAATTCCTTCAAATTAGAGATTCCTCCTTTCTTATATCAAAAACCATATTCTTTAGTACCTTTCAGTCACCTCATGATTCTTGTGGTTGCCATCATATCATTTTCTTTAGGATTAGAAGAGAATCTAGCCACCATACCAACTGCTAATGCTATATCTAGTCTTGTGTGCACTACATACTAAAGTTTTCCAATCATTGATCTATATGTAGTATGATCTACCTCTTTAGAATCATTATTTTTGGAAAGCTTATGCCTAGTAGACATAGGTGTTCCAATTGGTCTAGAATCCTCCATTTTAAATTTATCTATATCTCCTTGATGTATTTAGAATGAGTAATATAGATACCATCCTTCATCTATTGAATTTGTAAGCCAAGAAAGAATTTGATCTCTCCAAACATTGAAATTTCAAATGCCTTAATCATTTCCACAAAAAATATTTTGCACTAATCATCATTTCTAATAAATAATGTGTCATCCACAAATATTTCTACCAACACAATCTTCTTATCTGGTCCTTCTTTGATGTATAGGCTGCTATTATCATTATTTCTTTGAAAACCAATCTTTATGAGATAATTATGTAAACTTTCATACCATGCATTGGGGGCTTGTTTGAGACCATAAAAAGATTTTTGTAGTCTATGAACCATGTCCTTTTTGCTAGGATCAATGAAACCTTCTGGTTGCTATATGCAGACATCCTCTTTTAAGATTCCATTCAAGAATATTGATTTAACATCCATATGATATACTTTGAAACCTTTGTGTGCTTCATATGAAAGGAGTGTTCTAACATCTTCAAGTCTAGCAACATGAGAAAAATTTTCTTCATAGTCAATACCTTCCTCTTGAACATAACCCTTGAAAACTAATCTTTCTTTGTTTCTTGAAGCTTCTCCATTCTCATTTACCTTATTTTTGAATACCCATTTTTTTCCAATTACATTCTTTTCGTTGGGTCTAGGAACAAGAGTCCAAGTTTTATTCCTTTCTATCTAAGGAATATATTCTTTCATTTCCTTAATCCAACTTTTATTTTCTAGTGCATCATTGATAGATCTAGGCTCAAATTTAGTAAACAAACATGTACCTTTTAGTTTTTTCCTTGTCATTGTACCAACTAAATGACCTCCAATGATTTTCATGGGTGCATGATGCATTCTGACATATCCAGCAAGTCTAGGCTCTTTCTTTCTAAACTCACTAGGTTTACCATGATCTTCTAAATCATGCTCGAGTCCCACTATCTATGATTTGGGTCCATCAAAAGACTATGTTTGTACTTGTTGAAACTCCTGTCCTTTTGACTATGACCTAGGTTGCAATGGCCACAACTTGAGTTGAATTGGGGATTTTGAGGACTCGTATGGTGATGACTATTGACTTCCATTTTCTTGAACTTCTGGTACAACATTAGGCTCATAGTAAACAAAGTTTTTGTAGTCTTTAGGTTCTTTCTTACTTTGTTCTTTATACTCCTCTACAAACTCATCAATATTAACATGTGCACTTTCTATAACTTTGTGAGTAGATAGAATCAAAAAAATTTATTTTTTACTCTTATTGGAACATCCCAAGAATATGCCTTCATTATTTTTCAAATTAAATTTTCCTTTTCTTAACTCCTTCAGAATATAATATTTTCTTCCAAATACTTTTAAATTACACACATTAGATTTATAGCCATGCACAATCCAAAAGGTGTTTGATTTTAACCCTTCATCAACTAAAATTGGTTCAAGGTATGAACTACAGTGCTAATTGCTTCCTTCCATTATTTGATAGGAATGATCTTCTCTGTCATCAGTGTCCTTACACAATCCATGAATGACATATTCCTTCTCTTAGCAATACCATTTTGTTGAGATGTACTAGGTGTAGATACCTATCTTTTGATTCCTCTTTCATTCAAAAATTCATTGAATTCATTAGAGATGAATTCACCTCCTCTATTTGATATTAAACATTTCATTTTCTTTCTTATTTCCTTCTCAACTCTAGCTAGATACCATTTGAACTTTTGAAAATATTATAATTGTCCTTTAAATGCATAACTGTCATCATCTTAGAATAATCATAACCAAAAGCAAAAAAGTACTTATCTCTAGTGCATCTATGTATGCCAAGAGGTCCACAAAGGTTTGTATGAACCAACTCCAAGACTTCTTCAGAATGATAGTTTTTTCTTATAAAACTTGTCTTTCCCATCTTACCAATTTGATAATTCTTGCACATGTCCATATCAGGTTTCTTCAATTTTGGAATGCCTCTAACCCTTTTGTTCTTGTTTATGTTTACCATGTTATAAAAATTTACATGACACAACATTTTATGCCATACCAAATTTCTTCTACTTGAGCTATGAAATATGAATTTATAGTTAGATATAGGTAGAATAGATTACTTCTTGTTTGATTACTAGTCACAACAAGATTTCCATCTCCATCTAGTAGCTTGGATTTTCTATTCATGAATTCTAACTAGAATCCAATGTTATTCAATTGTGCCACACTAAGTAGATTATGCTTCAATCCTTCAACCCAATAAGCATTATCACATATGATATCATTGGTTAGTGAAATACAACCTTTTCCCTTCACATAACAAGGTTCATCATTTCCAAATTTGAAACTCCCACCATCATAGTGTTCCAAGTGTTCAATTTAGATTTATTACCAGTCATGTGGTTAAAGCAACCACTATCAATAATTCATGTATCATTCTTACTAACATGTCATGAAATAAGGACCATCTTACCATTATCATCATCTTATTCATCCTTAATAACAATTTAAACCATTTCATTTTCTTCACTACTATTAGAATCTTTAGCAATGTAACAAGATTTCTTACCTTTTTCCTTGTAGTCTTTGTAACTTTTAAAATCCCTCTTACCTTTCTAGTTTTCATGCTTCTTTTCTTCTTTGTCTTCATTGTTTGGATAGCTTGCAACAATGCAACCAACTTCTTCACAAGAAAAGTGGATCAAAGGGATTTTTCCCTTGTACTTTCCTTTTCCTTTGAGAAATCTTCTTGTAAGCAATGCTTCAAAGACTTCAAGATCATCATTAGAACCATCTTCATCTTCGCTATCACACTCCTTGCTTCTAGACTTTACAACTTTCTTATCGAGTGATAGCTTGGCTTGGAATGTATACTCAAGGTTACTAGAGTTAGGAACATAATTATCAAAATTATCTAACTAAAATGCAATCAATCTTGCCACTAATACATGCAAGGTTATATCATTCTTAGGATCACATCTCTTTTTTTTATTAGTTTACAATCTAATTGCATAAAAAGGAAGAAGGGTTCTGAGTACCTTGCTTACGACTATTACATCATCAACTTTCCCACCTTAGGCTCTGATTGCACACACACTAGCTTTGATTCTTTCACTATACTATGCAATGTTCTCATCTTCTCTCATCTTCATCTGATTAGATTAACCTTTGAGACTTTCTGCCTTAGATCTCCTTACATTATAATCACCTCCATAAATAGTTTTTAGTTTGATCCACAATTCATAAGTAGTACCACATTCTTTTAGCTCATCAAATTCAACATAGTTGAGAGTAGAAGCAATGTCAATCATCATAATGTTGTGATTCTTCTTTTTTGTAATCTCTTCCATAGTCATAATTCCATAAGGTGCCACATACTTGGTGTTCATATACTTCAGGATTAAGTCTCCAATTGTTAGAAATGCAATGTCATAATTTCCTTCCATGCTTGTAAGTTATCTTTGTTCAGCTTAAGAATCTCCCTTCTATAAGACATCTTGATCTTTATCTTAGGTCCTTAAAATGTTCTCTAGAAGCACCAAAATGTATGATACCAATTGTTGGAAATGTAAGAGGGGCAACTAAGAGAGGAGGGGTGAATCAATTACCACAAAAAAAAAATCCCAGCTCCCTTAATATGTCAGTACAAAATAAAATCAAACTCTACTGAATATATTGCTATAACTTGTTAAAACTAAATATGAAGATCTTATGATATTAAGTGTGATTAAACTTAATTAAATTAGTTCTAGAATCATAAGGAAAATAACATGAACACAAGAGACATCAGGATTTAACATGGAAATCAAATTTGAGAAAAATGACTACTCGCAACTAGTTACTACTTTTCACTTTTATGAAGTGATCCCTATTAGGAGCCAACCTTATCAAAGGTTACAAAAAAAACTATTATGTGTGACCCTATAAAAATATTTAGTTCACCCTATTAGGAGTGGCCTTGTTAGAGGGTTTTAGATACTTCAATTTAGAAATGCCACCTTGTTAGAGAATTTGACAAATAGTTGTTAAGCTAACTCTGTTAAGAGATTTGATTCACTACTATAGTTATTAGCGAGTAACAATGATATAAGCTGATTTCTAATGCAAACTATATTTTCTAATTTTAGATGTCTATTCTAGCTTGAATACTTGATCTTCCTTGATCAGAATGTTCTTTGCAACTCAGTCAACTCCTAATTTTCTTCTTCATTTTATCTTGTAAATAATATACTTCTTCTTCTCTTCTTCTTAAAATTCAGTCATCAACTTGACCTTATGCTTATATGTTTTATCTTGTCAACTCATCTTGAATAAAATTTCAAATAAATGAAATTCATCCCATGAGTTGGCTAGAACTAACCAACAAAACCGATACAAGAAAATCCTTCATTAGCTGACCCAACTCAGTCAACACTAACTCAGAAGTGATTTTCCCTCAGACTTCCTTTGGTAACCGAGTGAGCTCGGTTAACACTGGTTCCATGCTAACTTTTCTTTGGCAGCCAAGTGAACTCATTAAACACTATCTTTTTGCAAACTACCTTTGGTAACCAAATGAGTTTGGTTAACACACTCTCTGAACTCGGTTAACATTCATATGCTCATCATACACTGCAACTTCATTTGACTCCTAAATGATCTTGGCATACCATAATTTCTTGACATATACCTGACATTTTTCTAACATAAAAGATGATATACAATTAAATGATTGTATCCAACACTCTTGGCTACACCAAGGAAAGTTTAGTTCTTAATTCATCTTCAAAAATCTCAAGGCTTCTAACATTGTAGTATTTTTCCACTTCCAAAAATTTCCCTTGAGCTTTATTCTTTATTTCTTGGATATCCTATTATATCCCTTCCATGATTTTATTTTATGCCGATGCCTTCTTATCCAATCATCTAGCTTATCCAACTCATTTTCCAAATAAATCTCTATTAACATTCAATACCTTTTCCCTTTTATATATTTCAGTGCTTGTAAATCATTGGCCCAAGTACACACTTCCTCTATCATCCCAAAATCTTGGTTTACAATGCTAACCAATTTGTCAACATTAATTTGGATGTTGTGTAGAAGGTTCAAATTACCTTCTATCATTTGTGCTCCTTTTTCTTTAAAACTATGACACCACTCTTACATCTATCAAAACCTAAATCCCCCATTGGTTATGATGCCTCTTTTCTATCTAGTGCATCTCCTAGAATAATCTTAGGATTATCATGGTCCATAGGATCCACTACTTTATTCAAATATCCTCTCAATAGCTCATTTTGTTTCCTCAACATCAAAATAGTTGATTCATCTTTGTGAAGATGTATGAACACTTATTTGAGACCCATAGTGATTAGAAGCTTTGTTGTGTCCACTGTCAATTTCCCTAATACTACCTCCTTTATTTCATTGTCCTTAGGGGTCAACTAATCTATATTCATGTGAGGAGGTGGACTAGAAATATGTGCCAAGTGGTCTCAGTTCGAGTTCTTCATTATGAAAGCTAGTGTTTGGCATCACCCATTGGTAATTCAAGCTTCTAAATCATTTTTACCAAATTTGTGATGCTTTTCTTTTCAGTTAAATCTAAATGTCTCTTTTGTCTAAACAAGACCTCCTTCTTTATCCATGGTGGTGTTGTTCCCATTTGTGACATATACTAAGTTGAAGAGGTGGGTTGTGATACTAGTCCCTTTCCCTTCTCACTTCTCTCTAGTCTTCTCATGTTCATGGAATAATTTCAAAATAAGTTCATGTGTCAAGTTGAGCTAGGGACCCAGCTTCTATACTTGGAAGAGCTTAATGCATTTCTTACATAATCTTCCATTCCATTGACACTTAATTGACATGTAATTGATCATATTCTCCTTCCTATAAGGTTTGAGTCTCACATTCAGTCATTGGAGGAGGTATGGATATTTATCCTTGATCCAATTTAGGAGTCATTAATGGAATATCCTATGATAGTGGAAGATGAATAACAAGAGGCCCTTGTCATAAAGGTGGTAACTAATAATAATCTTCTTCCATTGGATCATTTTGAGAAGTTTATTGTATCTTCTCCCCTATCATTTTAGTTCCTATAGGCATAAAATCAAAATCTAGAATGTCAAAATCATCTACTCCATTGCCTTCTATTTTTTCAATTGACTTTTTTTTTCCCTTTTATGAGGTCTGAATAAGTACAAGCTCTTGAGGAATAGAAGGTGGCATTTCTCAAAAGGAAATATTTTATTTTCTACTCTTCTTCCTTATCTTCCACCTTAGGGATGGTTTTTGGCACTTGAGGTGATGGACTGCTCATTTTATTTAATCTCCACCTCTTTACACCTACCACTCTAATCTTTGTTCTAGCTCTTTTTGGTACTTATGGGGAGGCTTCCACTATAGGCTATTTGGATGCATATGCTCCTTCCTATGTTAGTTGAGGTGTTGTTTCTTAAGTTTTGCTCATTCTTTCTCAAGTTGGAATTTTTCTCCTTGGGTAGCTGGCTCTACCGAAGCCTCTTCCACTTGATCCCTTGCTTGAGTAGCTATCATTATCTTCTTTTCCTTTACCCTTTCCATTTCAAAGTACTCCACCTCTTTCTCATGTTTATTTACCATTTACAACATCATTGGTAATTTTTTAGGATAAGTAGGGATAGTAACTTTAGTTCCTTTTCCTTTCTTAGGTCATTTTGTGGCTTCTAGAATTGGATCCTGGGGAACTAGGTCCAGATGGAAATGTTTCCTAATCCATTCCCATGTTAATTTGATAATACGTTGACCCCAATAATCAATATCATAATTTTTCCTCTCCCTCAATTTCTATCTTCATAATGGGTATTTTTTATATCTTATCCCTATTGTATAAGGGATCCAACACTTTAGGAGCATCCTTGTTCTATACCTTAAGAGGTATCCACATGTTAATCAAATGTAGCAATATATTGTTTCTACTTGAATTCAAAGGGTCCAATGGTGATTAGCCATACCCAAGTCTTCTTCTGTTTCTTCTTCACCCTCTCATAAGAAGAAGCTAGTTGTCTTGCTATCTCTGACAATAGTAATCTATTTTATCAATTTTGTAGGAGCTTCTTTGGAAAAATGAGAATGTCTGCTACCAAGTATAATTAAATGTCTCGAGCTGGATCTAATATGCAACAACTTGCATTATCCTCTCAAAATAGATATGTTGATATCTAATATTGGAAACCTACAATGACCCTAAAGTGTGTCTCAGGCTAAGGAAAACCTAACTAAAAATAGACAAACCTGACTAACATCCTCCAATTATGCCTCAAATGTGCACATGCACACCTTGTGCACCTAGTGCACTCATGCATGGCTACATGTTGACCATGTGCACTCTTTATAGCATTAAAACATTTCTAAGTATAAAAGTGTGTAGTTGTGCACCTATCACACCTGCACATGCATGCAAGGTGTGCATGTGTTCAACTATGCACATGATCCATGCAAAGAAAACTCTTTAAGGGGAAAATTGGTTTTCTATGTTCTATGCACACCTATTGGGGGTGTGCACATGCACATGTACACATGTGCACATCCTCAATAGTTGTACTTTTACCTATAATAAGGTGGAAGCTCTTTCTTGGAGATGTAGAGTAGTGGAGTTATAGAGGGTGAATAGGTGCAGTAATCAAAGATCTAGAGGGTGCAAAGTGAGTATTGAAGGAGGGCGTGGATCTATTTATAGACCAAGTTCTCATTATACACACCTCCAAGGGTGCACACATGAGCATGTTATCATCCTCAACAAGAGGTGAGTGCATAGATGCACAATTAGTGCACCTACAGATGTATGCATGGTGTGCTAGTGCACACTATGCACTTCTTGCACTATGAGGCCGAAATTTAAGTTTGTGACCCTTTGACACTACTCTTGATCATCTAATTGGGTACTAGGGACTGATGTATACTTAGATGAAGGTCCTAAATTATCAATGCACTTGATTGGGTACTTTAATAGTGTCTTCAAAAAAGGGGCCCCCATTTTGTGAGTCAAAATATGGTATCTTTTGTGAGACTACAACAAATAGCCCCATTAAAGGGAAGAAATGACAAAGATATTTCTTTATCAGCAAGAATTTCTCAAGCACATATCAAGTGACAAGCTGATTCCAATTGCTACAAGTGGCTTTCGAGTACTTTGGAAGCCAAAACATTAGAAACTAAAATTTTTAGGCTTAGTGTGTGCTTAGAGTTACAATTCCTTTTGATGTCTCAAGGTCTCATCCATCATGAGTGTCTAGAAATAAGGAAACAATCTTTGGCTTAATCAGAATAGACATTAGAAATTCCAGTAAACCTAATTTATCCATTACTATGTGACCATATGAGATAATCCATTCAAAGTGATCTTAATGAGTTATTGATCTCTTTTCTTTGAGTCTTTGGTAATCTTCTTTAACTTTCTTTATGGAGCTCACATGTTTCCACTTGATTCATCCTTGAAGTCTATCTCTCAATTTGATTACCTTTTACAATTATATGGAATCTTATATGTGACACCTTTAAGATATATTTTTCTTTTCTTTTTTCTACCCTAACCATATTAAGATTGTGTAGCCAAGTCATTGGTGTTATTCTTTAGATTGATTTCTTGTTAGATAACTCTTGCACTCCTCTTTTAATGAACTTTTCGGCAAACTCTCACACCAAACAATGATGTTTATAGGTCCTTGAGGAGACCCTTTATTTGAAATAGTAAGACCTATATTTCAATTGATACAAGAAATAAAGTTATCTAAATGCTTTTATACAGAAGTTTATCTTCCCTAAAATTGGAACCAAATAGGATGGTCTTGGTTATGTATCAAGGAGAAATCTTGATTACACCTAATCCTTATACAAGAAAATAAAATTTAAATAATGCACCAAATGTAAAGGAAAAAAACAACTAAAAGTAAACACACAACTTAAAGAAAAGAAAACAATAATTATTTTTTGAACATTTTATGTGTTAGGCTTCCAAATAATGTTTTAGAAACTAGTCATTGACTATTAATGGGACCAATTCCACTTTTAAAGTGCTTATCCTAGAAGTATCCCCCATATAATATCCATAGTCTAATAGTGACCAATCCAGAAGCATTGAAACTTAGTATGACTACCTAGTTTATCTTTTACTTTATCCTATAGATGAACAAAGTTTGATATTATGAAAGATTTAGTCATGGCTCAGTGATGTTTTGTGATATGCTCTAAAGCCAATGTCCTTTTTTCATCCAATTCCAAAAGGTTCACAAATTTGATTTGGACCCTATTAGCATCCTTAATGTATCCTCTCATGGATTTCAACACTAGAATATTGATATTTAGTAGGAATATTGGTTCTTTTCCGTAGACTAGTAGATATAGGGATGCTCCTAGGCAACTCTTTATCTTGACCTTTTCTGTCCATAATGCGTATTTCAATTAGGTATACCAATATTTTGTTTTTTCTATGAGCAAGCATTTTATGAGTTTAATCAAATTCTTATTGCTAGACTTGGCCATGTCATTCCCTTGTGGATAATAATTAGATGAGAATTCCAATATGACTTGATCCTCTAGTGTCCATTGATTAATAAAAATTGATGCAAAGGATGACTCATTATCACACACTAGGAAGAATGACATTCTGAACCTAGCCACATTATGTTCTTCTAGGGAGTTAGTAACCATTTTTTTGTACAACTTTTGAAACTTCCAGTTTCAATCCACCCTGTGCAATAATTTATATATGTTATGAAAAAAATATGTCATGTTGGTGATGGTGGGTTTATAGCTTGAATAAAATCTATCCCCCACTTGGAAAAAGGGTGAACCTCAAATACTAGTTCCAATGGCATAGATAGGTTTCTTTCTCTATTGGCACTTGTTTGATAGATATGATAGGAATGTACATGTTCAAATTTGTCATTGAAAATAGTAGGCCAAAAGTAACTTAATATTATGATTTGATGGGCTATAACCTCTAATGATCCATGTCTAGTGTCATATTTGTCATGATATTGTTGTAGTACTTTTGTCACTTCCTCACGTCCTAGACATTTCAAATCAATCCCCTCATAGTTTTTCTTGTAGATTTTTCTATCTTGAAGCATGTAGGATTTACATTTCATTTTAAGTCCTCTACATTGGGAACTATTAAGCCATTGAGGGTTTATATTTTTCAAGAGGTAAAATACAATATCTTGGTACTAGACATTTGTTATTATTCATTCATTAGTATCTACTTGAGACACTATGATTTGTTCTTCATTGTCAACTATCATCTTGGTTAATCCATGTCCTCTCAGTAGCTTCATTTGTTGAATTTCAAAATAAAACTCTTGTAATATAGCCATCCACTTTCCTCTTCTTTACCCTAACTCATTAACCCTTAGCAATGATTTGACTGCAGAATTTGACATACTAGCATATACCTTACTCCTAAGTATGTAGCAGTGAAATTTCTTGACTACCTTTATTAGGGTGAATGGATGTTTTCATAGATTGGGATAGTTAATTTCCATATTCTTCAATGTTAAACTGATGAATGAAATTGGTTTCTCATCTTCTTTATCCTTCTTTTCGGTAAGGATACCTATACACAAGTATTCTAAAGGAAAAGGATAGATTTTGAAAGACAATTCATAATTAAGACTTACAAGTACTAGGTAGTGAAAATAACCACTTCAATATCTTCAAAATATTTGTTGAATTTTGGAACCCAATCAATTTTTTCTCCTTTCTTTAGTAAGTCATTAAGGGGGCAAACTATCTTGGAAAAATTGCTGATGAACTTGCCTACAAAATTGATCTTCCTAAAGAAATATTTAAGCTCTTTATGACTAGACGGAGGTGATAACTTTGGAATTGCTTCTATCATTTCAAGATCAATTGAAATACCAACTTTGGAAATTATGTGACCCATGAGCTTTCCTTTGGCAACTCCAAATAGACATTTTTTAAGGTTACGATATATACAATATTTTTCACATCAGTTGAAAACTTGTTTCAAAACACCAACATGAGTACTCTTCTCATTTGAAAAGACTATTTCGTCATCCATGTAGATAACTATGTTTTTTTATCAATCTATTAAATGACTCATCCATTTCTATTTAGAATATAGCTCTTACATTGATTATTTGAAAGGGCATCCTTCTACATGCAAATATTCCAGATTTAGTCATGAATGTTGTCTTTAATGCATCTTCCTCATCTACCATTACTAGGTTATATCTAGAGTATCCATCTACAAAAGAAATCATTTTAGACCCATTTACAAAATACAATACTTCATCAAGTGAAGGTAACATGTAGTTATCTTTTTGGGATGCCTGATTCAAATTTTGAAAGAATATGCAAACATGATTCTCTCTACTACTTTTCCTTACTAGCACCAAGTTGGAAACCTATGTTGAATGTCAGATAGGAAATATTGTCCTTGCATCAAGTAGTTTTTGGACTTCTTTCATTATCAAGGGTTTAATGACGGGGTTTACAAGTCTCTATTTTTGGTGAAAAGGCTTAGAATCAAGCTTCAATAGAATATCATGAGTGATAATGTCAGGATCATATGTCTTGAGATCCTCATAAATCCATGCAATTACATCTTTGTATTTTTTGAGTAATTGAAGCATATTTTCCTATTCTTGGCAATTACATGCCCTCCCAATTCTCACGGTCTTAGGGTCATCTTCTATGCCTAGATTATTAGAGTCACATTCTTCAATTCCTTTTTCTTCTTTTGCCCTCTTGTTGTGTTTTGACTCATCTTGGTCAAAGACATCTTTCAGCTAAACCATCCCCTTAGGTGTAGTCTTATTTTTTAGATTAATGATCTCATTTTCATCTTCCAGTTCATCTCCTTCAAACTTGTCATCTAGTGTGTAATCAATTTATTTTCCTTCAAACAAACCATTGCACATAATGAAATCTATAATAGATTGATGATCTTGGAAGACTCAAAAGTTAGTAATGTTATCTAGGATAGATGGAGTAGCTATTGAGAATATTTTGATTTACATTCTTTACATAGGCTGTAATGCATTGGCATAAATTGCAAGGGCATCACCTACTACACTTTTTTTTTTATGATAGATCTTATGTTTAGGGATTCAAAATATTCCATTAGGTCCCAAACACTCTTTTGGTAAGCAATCAATATTCTTTCATCACAAGATTATATTTATTTGACATGTCAAATCACCAACTGAGATTCTCCTTAACTATGAGAGCTTTGACATCATTTTCTAATGTGAAGAGGAGTCCATGTATCAAGGCTTCATATTATGCAACTTTGTTAGTACACATGAATTGAAATGGATATGTAGTGTAAAATGACGTACCTTTGGGATTAACTAGTTAAATACCTACTTTGAGTCCTAATTTACATTTGGAACCATCAAACCTGAGTGTCCATATTCTTTTGGTTTAATTTACTTGTGTTTAATTTTCTAAAGCTTCTCTCTTAGTTACACTTTGAAGGATTATTTCTTCGGGACCCAATACATTCTTTCACATGTTGGGCTTGATGAATTACTAGTGTTTACTCTTGATATAGGGATTGTTAATTTACTTTGTTTGTCCTCAATTTCTCCAATCAAATTTTTGATTTTATAAATTTGAGGTTTAGCTCAAACAACCATAGGGATCCACTCTTAACCTTTTACAAAGAATCTCATTCTAAGAACATTAATCCACCCTTGTGGAGGGGAAGATAAAGCTCCCCCATCTAAAGAGATGCCATTGTATGAATCATTTAGATCTTGTTTTACCTCCTCTTCATTATTCATGATCTTAGATGTGCACGAGTGACTATAATTATCTTTAGCAATTTCACTTGTAGTTTAATTGGTTGTATAGTGTGTTATCTGAGTTAGTACTTAAGAACTTCTTGGTATTCTCAGCATTCAAACTTTGACTGACGCACCTTGTGCAACCTAAAAATCCTAGAAGGAGCAAGATATTTGGATTTTCTTCTTCCTCAAATCACTGTAAATTTTTAACCATCCTATCTATGATTTGTGTCACGATTTCTTCTCATGAGGTAGGGTTTAGTGATTCTACATATGTGCTATCCTATTTTTTAATGGAAGTTATATCCAGAGCCATTATCCTATAAGATCCTAAGTCTAATTGAAGATACGATACCCCATTTAGAGCATTATATTTTGTGATCATTGCCTTTAATTTTGGCTTGACATCTATTTTAATCTAGTTTTCCAATCCCTTCCAAGGAAGCCATAATTGGGTGAATTTAGATGAGAACCATACTCTTAGGAATCAAGTCCATTTTCTACTCAGTAATAGGTAGAATATTTTTTGGAGTTTCTACCACATGTGTGTCTATGATATCTTAGATACGAGGGTCTCTAGTCAATTGTATGCAAACATCTTTCAACACTCCTATGATCCTCACTTTTATCTTATCAAGTTGGATCACTATTTGATTCATGGTTTCTGTGGTGGTTCCCAAATTCTAAGATATTGAAAGTGGCATGACATTATTAGAAGCTCCTAAATCTATGAGGTAATTGTGAAGGTTTCTTTCAAAGATTCTAAGACTAAGAGATGAAGAAGGAACTTTGGCCTTGTCCTTATACATGGTGGGCATAGCCTCAGAGGTGTTAACCTATGATGATACTATCTTTTGAGGGCCAGTGCTAGGCCTTATCTTTGCATGGTCAAAAGTTTTTAATAGTGCTTCTCTTTGGTTAGAAAAACATTTTAACATATCATACATGTATATATTATCCCTGGTCCTCTTTAAATCTTCAATCAAACTATACCTTTTAGCTAATCAAGAGGGATTCTTTAATTTAGTAGGTATGATTCCTTGGTTCTAATTTTTGGTCTAGAGAAGGGTTCTCTTGTAAGCATAAGATTATTATTTTCTCTTGGGTCTAGTGGTGTCAGATCTAATCCTAGGGAAATTCCATCAATCATGGGTTCCCTTCAATTAAGTAAGTTGTAATTATTCTAGATATCATTCTGAAAACTAAACATCTCAGCTAGTTTAGGGTCTAATTCTTGATTGATTGGAAAGAAAATTCTTCATTGAAATGGTTTCCTATTTCATTTTTATATGGAGAATCATAAGATTCTAACAACATGGAATTGAATTGAATAGGGGACTCATTATTAGTGCAATAAGAATTTTGGCGCACTTCTTGATTAATGTTAAAAAATGAGTTGGCATCATTGGGTATACTTTAACTGGTGTCTAGTTGATTGATGTCAATGAATTAAGCATTGTTATTTCTATCTATAGGGATACTTCCTTTGTTTGGATGGGTATTAAATTGTCAATTAGACTATGTTCAAAATCTATTGTTATGATTTGGTGGGTTGAAACTAATCCCTACACTATTATTTCTACTAAAACACTTTTTCTAATTTTAACCATAGTTATTGTTGTAAGAGGCTACATTTGTTCTTTAGAAATTGTTGTTCTAAACCCTTGTGACAACCTATGATAGGTTATCTCATTGGTTGTTTGAGATATTTAGGGCTTTAAAATCTTCTATTAAGTCCCAAACTATCTATTGGTAAGCAAGCAATCTTCTATCATTACAAGAGTAGATTGATTGAACTTGTCAAATCACCAAGAGTCTCCTTCAACTATGAGAGATTGACATCCTTTTCTAATGTGAAGGGGATTCTACATATTAAGGATTCATATTCTACAACATTGATAGTACACATGAATTGTAATGGACATGAAACATGAAAAGATCTACTTTTGGGATTAATTAGTTCAATACTTTCTATAGGTCCTAATTTATGTTTGGAACCATCAAACTTGAGTGTCCATATTGATTATTCTTTTGGTTTCCTCAAATTTTTTTTATTTGTTCAAAGCTTTTCTTTGACTTAGACTTCGAGGAATTATTTATTTGGGAACAATTTCATTCTTTCATGTGTTGGACTTGATGAGTTACTAGTGGTTACCCTTGATATATGGATTGTTCATTTCTTTTGTTCATCTTCAATTTCCCTAATTAACTTCATGATTTCAAAAATTTGTGGTTTATGTTGAATGAGCATAGAGATCTATCCTTGATCTTTCAAAAAGCATCTCATTCTAAGAAAATTAATTATCCCTTATGGAGGGGAAGAGAAAGCTCCCCATCTAAAGAGGTGTCATTGTATGAAGCATTTAGATCTTCTTTTACCTCTTCTTGATTATTCACAATCTTAGACATTCATGAGTGACTTGAAAGGTATTTGGGGATTTCACTTGTGGATTGGGCAATTGTAGAGTGTGTTATTTGAGGTAGTACCCAAGGACTTTCCTTTGAGTAGTCTTAGCATTCAAACTTTGAATCGGTCATCTTATGCAACTTGCAAAGTCCTAGAAGGAGAAAGATATTTTGATTTTCTAAACTTTCCCTAAACATTCTAACTTTGAAACCATGCTATCTATGAGCTACATCATGATCTATTCTCATGGGGTAGGTTTCAATGATTCTACATTAAGGCTCTCATATTTTTCAATCGAATTTATGTCAAGAGCCATTACCCTATAAGATTCTAAGTTTGATTGAAGAAATGATACCTCATTTAGAACATTATATTATGTGATCATTGTCTTTAATTTTGTCTTGGCATCTATTTTAATCTAGTTTTTCATTCCCTTCCAAGGAATCCATAATTGTGTGAAGTTAGTTTAGAACCATCATCTTAGGCACCAGGTTCATTCTCTACTCAGCAATATGCTACATGTTTCTAAAATTTCTTCTAAATGTATGCCTATGATTTCTTACATACGAGGCTCTATAGTCTACTATATGTGAACATCTTTCAACAAACGTATGACCCTCACTTCTATCTTGTCAAGTTGGAGCACTATTCATTTAATGGGTTGTGAGGTGATTCCCAACTTCAAAGATATTGAAAGTGGCATGACATTACAAGAAGCTACTAAATCTATAAGGTAATTGTGTGTTTTCCTTCCAAATATTCTAAGACCAAGCAAGAAAGGGTTCACTTCAGCCTTGTCCTCATACATGGTGGGCATAACATTAAAGACTCTGAACTATGACAATACTATCTTTTGAGGGCTAGTGTAAGACATTATCTTTGTATGATCAAGAGTTTTCAATAGTTCTTCTCTTTGACTAGGAAAACTTTGTAGCATATCATACATGGAGATATTAGCCATGGTCCTCTTAAACTCTTCAATAACCTTGTACTTTTTAGTTGATCAAGCATGATAATTCAATATAATAAGTATGCTTCCTTGGTTTTAATTTTTTTGTCTAGAGAAGGGTTCTCTTGTAGGTGTAGGATTATTATTCTCTCTTGGGTATGGTGGTGTTGGCTATAATCTTGGAGGAATTCTATCAATCATGGTCCTCTTGAATTACAAAAGTTGTAAGTATTTTGGTTATCATTCCAAAAAGTCAACATCTCATTTGGTTTAGGATATGATTCTTGATTAACAAGAAAAAAACATTCTTCATTGACTTGTTCTTCTATTTCAATGTTCTTTGGCTAATCATAATATTCTGACACCATGGCATTGAACTGAATAGGGACTCATTACTAGTACAATGCAAACTCTAGTTCACTTCTTGATTGTTGTTGAAGAATGAGCTTCCATCATTGGATATACTTTGATTAGTGTCCAGTATATTGATTTCAATGAATGGAACACTTTTTATTGTTGTCTACAGAGATACTTCCATTATTTGGATGGGTATTAAATTGGCAATTCTATCTTTGGAAACCATTGTTATGATTTGGTGGGTTACAATTGTTCCCTGTACTATTATTTCCACTGAATACTTTGTTGTAATTTTGACCATAGTTATTATTGTAAGGAGTTTCATTTTTTCTTTGGAAATTGTAGTTTTTCCCTTGTGACAACCTAAGAGAGGTTAGCTCATGGATTGTTTGAGATAGGTTAAGACTTCAAAATCTTCCATTAAGTCAAAAACTCTTTTGGTAAGAAAGAATTCTTCTATCATTTGAAGAGTATATCAATTTGACTTTTCAAATCACCAACTAAGAGGCTCCCTCAAATGTGAGAGCTTTCCCTTCATTTTCTAATGTCAAGAGGAGTCCATGTATCAAGGCTTCATGTTTTGCAACATTGTTAGTACAATGAATTGTAAAGGATATGCAACGTAAAAAGACCTACCTTTTGGATTAATTAGTTCAATACCTAAATAGATATAGATCCAAATTTACATTTGGAACCATAAAACCTAAGTGTTCATATTGATTTTTCTTTTGGTTTCCTTAACTTGTGTTTGTTTTTCCAAAGTTTTTCTTTCACTTAAGGATTATTTCTTTGGGACCCACTACATTATTTCATGTGCTAGGCTTGATGAGTTACTAGTGATTACTCTTGATATAGGAATTTTTTATTTCTTTTGTCTATCTTTAATTCCCCTAGATAACTCTATGATTTCATAGATTTGTGGTTTAGGTCAAACAACCATAGAGATCCACCCTAGACCTTTCACAAAGAATCTCATTCTAAGAACTTTAATCATTGCTTATGGAGGGGAAGAAAAATCTCTCCCATGTAAAGAGTTGTCAGTGTAAGAGTTTTTCTTAGGGAAAAATTCACCCAAGACCAAGGAAATCAAACATAAGCACAAAATAGACCAGAGTATGATTAGAGTAACAATGTAGTATTCAATTCAAATGTACAAGTACACTAGGAGTGCTTGTATATAAAGGCCTTTGGAATGCTTCTAGAATGCCTAGAAGTTAGCAACATGATAAGTCTTATAACCAAGCACATGTCCACCAAGTGTAGGTTATCTTCCATTTAGCATAGGAGTAAGTACAATGATGAGAGGATAAGCCTACAAAGGTGTAGCAAAAAAAAAAAAGTTGTAGAGACCATGTGCTGAATTAGAGTTGCATACTTCTATGTTGTCAACATAAGAACTCATAAAAGTACACAAACTCCTAATTGTCGACCTAATAAATAATAAAATAATGCATTAACCTAAGTAAACTTAAGTAAAGTGTAAATATTAAATACTTATTTACACTAACACAAATCAATATACTTGACCTCAGTGAAGGGTTTGGTGAAGATATTGGCCACCTAATCTACTGTAGGACAATATTGTAATGCAATGATCTGCTCATGTATTAGCTCTCTGATATAGTTCATATGAACCTTGATGTGCTTTTTCTACTAATGCTGAACTGGATGCTCAGAGATATCAATAGCACTCTAATTGTCACAATGAATGATTGTAGGTTTAGGTAGATCAGATCTAAACTCCTTCAGGATGTGATGTAACCAAAGAGCCTCTATAGCTGCATTGGTAACTCCTCAATATTTGGTCTTAGTTGAAGAAAGAGAAACATTAATTTTCTTCTTACTCTACCAACAAATAGGGTTGAAACCAAGGTGAAGTACATAACTTGAAGTATACTTGTGAGAATCAAGGTCCCCTACATAGTTTGAGTCTATGTATCCAACCAGTTGAAGTCTTGTACCTACTGCATAATGTGTCCCATGAGTATGTGTACCCTTTATGTAGTGAAAAATTTGTTGAGCAGCCTTCCAATGAAGCTCATGTGGTTCTTGGATGAAGCAAGAAACCATGCCAACTACAAAAGCTATATCAAGGCATGTAAGTTTCAAGTTGATAAGGGTCCCAACTAACTATCTATACAATGTAGTATCAACAAGTGGATTTGTACACTTGGCCTCTAACTTGAACTAGAAAGAAAGGGAGTAGGAGTAGGCTTGCAATCACTTACATGAAATATACAAAGTAAGTCAAGAGCATACTTGGGTTGAGAAAGTGTGATCCTTGCTAAAGACTGTGTGATCTCAATACCAAGGAAGTAATGTAGCAAACCCGAGTCTATCATAGCAAGTTTGTCTTGTAGAGAGGTCTTCACACTAGCAATGATTAATGAAGTGTTCCCTATAATGATGAAGTCATCTACATAAAGTACTAGTATCAAGTGTGAGTCATCCTTCTAAAGAATGTAGACATTCAAATTAGAATGACATTTGGTAAATCTTTTTGAGAGTAGGAAGGAATCCATCTTGACATACCAAGCCTGAGGAACCTACTTAAGACCATAGATAGACTTCTTCAATCTGCAAAACATAGTATAATCCTATACAAATCCATATGGCTACTCCATATAAATCTCCTCGTGAAAATCACCATTCAAAAAGGCACTCTTTACATCCATCTAGTGTACAACCAAACCATGAGCTGTAGCAATAGCTAGTGTCAGGAAAATGGAGTTCATCTTGGTGACTAGTGCAAAAGTCTCTATATAGTCAATACTTAAAACCTATGAGAAACCTTTGGCAACTAGTCTAGCCTTATGCTTATCCACACTTCCATCTGCTACAAATTTGGTTTGATATATCTACTTACACTGAACCACCTTTCTTCCCTTAGGAAGGGGAACTAAATCCCAAGTGTTGTTTTTCATCAAAGAGTTATATTCTTCCTCCATAGCCTTGTCCCATTCTAGAATCCCTAATGCTTCTTTAAATGACTATGGATCTAAAGCAATGGCTATATATGCATGTGGAAATGACTTGTTCTATGACCTTGTCCTCTAACTGTCTAAAGGATTCCCCACCAATGAACCTATTGCATCAAGGCTTTTTTGTGCTCAATGAGGTTTAGTGGAAGAAGAAGGAATGTCCTCAACTATTTTTTGACATACAAAGGTTGTGTCCTATGAGTCAAAGTTGAATTAATCTCATCTTCTAAGTTACTATCAATACTATGATCATTGTACATGAAGGAGGAAGAAGGAGGAGTTGAAGAAGTCAAACTTGGACAAGTTTCTTCAAAGTGAACACTCCTCTCATAAAAGATTTCATGTGTCTCTAGATCCATGTGTTTGTATGCCTTAAAATGGTTAAGATATCCAACAAATATGCATGGTTTTCTTTGTGGTTCTAATGCCCTTTCTTTTGTGGTGGTATCCTTGCCCATGCTGGATAACCAAAAACTTTGAAGTTCTTTACACTTGGTTTTTTGCCACACCATGACTCAAAAGGTGTTATTCCATCTAAGGCCTTATGTGGATTTCTGTTTTGGATGTAATTGGCACAACACATGGCTTTTACCCAAAATAATTGATCTAGAGACTTATGTCAAAGTATACAATTGGTTATTTCCTTAAGGGTTCTATTCTTCCTTTTAGCAACACCATTATGTTGTGGCATGTGTGCAACTGAATGTTGAAGATCAATACCCTCATGAGTGCAAAAGTCTATAAGCCTAGAGTTGTCATATTCCCTACCATTATCTATTTGTAGAATCTTGATGGCTTTCCATGTTTTTTTCTCAACTTGAGCTTTGAAGGTGATAAAGTTATCAAATACTCCACTCTTATGAGCAAGAAAAAAGACCCAAGTGTATCGTGAAAAAGTCATCAATAAAGATTAGAACATAGCACACCTTACCAAATGATGGTATTGGAAATGGGTTAGGTACATCACTATAAACCAATTGAAGAACAACGATTGCCTTCCAAGAACTCCCCTTGTCATATTTCTCTTTGGGATGCTTGCCTACTTCACAACCTAGACATATGCCCTCTGAATACTTGGCTTGAGGCAGACCAATGACCATATCCTTATTGCTGAGTTGTTGAAGGTAGCGATAATTGAGATGTCCAAATCTCTCATGCCATAGTTTACTTTGTGTATTTGAATGAGTCAAAAAGGGAAGGGAAGTGGACTTAGGCACAAAATGTGAGAAAGAATAAAGTCTTCTCTCATGATTAGCCTTACCAACTACCACCATAGAATCATCTTGGAGATTTTTCACCACAACTATATCAAGGAAGAACTCTACTTTGTTTCCACATCCATAGTGAGTTATCCGATAGATGGAGAGAAGGTTGGTGTTAAGGTTAGGAACATGAAGAACATCCTTGAAGATGCCATTTTCCAACTCAACATTGACTTTCCCTTCAACTTCTACTTGAGTATCATTTCCCACATGTATTTAAGGTACATTTGATGGTTTCAAAGAGGAAAACTGCTCCCTTGAAACATCCATCTGATGTGTTGCTCCTCAATGAAGAACCCATTGCCTAGAATTGTTTGTACCTACTACCAAAGCTTGTCCTTTACCCTTTGAAGTGGTTGAAGATCCCTTATCCTTATATGCATTTGGTACATCAATTTTTTGTTTCCTCATTATGTTTACCAATTCATCAATCTACTTATCCTTGCACTCATGTTCATCATGACCATTCTTCTTACAATAGGAACAAGTATTCTTCTCCTTTTTGTTAGAAGACTTTCCTTGTTGTGAAGAAGATTGTTGAGTGGAAGAAGATTGCTGTGAAGAAAACTATTGTTTTGAGGAGGATTGTTTTGTGTCATCTTGTGGCTTAGCCTTCCACTGCTTCTACTTCTTGGTGCAGTTTTTACCACTTGAATTACCTTCATCAGCTATCAAGGATTTGGTCTTGGAAGACATGAGAATTACCATACTCACTAGATTGTCATGTTCTGTGATCAACATTTCTAAAAATTTCTCAAATGAAGGCTTAATATAGGCACTACCCATCATTAATTTATGAGTATTATAACTAGAAACACAAGGAGCATATTCAGGTGGAGGATGAGTCATTATGTGTTTGATCATACTTCCATCCTTGATGGGTTCACCACAATCCTTAAGTTGTGCCCTATACATATCTACTAGGGTAAGATAGTCTTTGATGGAGTTGAAATTCCTAGGATTCAATCAATAGTGTAAGCCATGTCTTTATCTATTATCCCACACAATGCTTCAAGTTTACCCCATACCTCTATTGGATCGGTAAGCTTTCTAATGTGAAATTTGATGGGATTAGAGATATTTTTCAACAAGGTTCCCAAGGTCATCTCTTGTTTGGATTCCCAGTCTTCTTTTTGAGCTTCATCAACATTAGTAGGAGGTTTCTTTGCTGCACCAATTACATAATGCAATAAACCTTTTTTTATACCAATCTAGTTCCTTAACATTTTCTTTCCAAGTAGAATAATTATGTGGAGTTAACATTGAAAAAGAACCCATAATGCAAGAGCACAAGATCAAGGAGACATAGTACATAGTACACACCTCCCCTTTTAACTCAATCAAAAAATCCCCCCCCCCAATTGAAAGATTTTGGCACTTTATATGAAGTGCATTTTACAATAGGCCACTTGTCAAAATGGACAAAGTGGGCTTTTGATTTTTCTTAGTACAACCTATGTTTAGAGTAAAAATCTAGAATTTTACAATGTAACCCAAAAATACAACAATTGTGGAGCAATAAAAAGTAAAATAGGACCTATTTATGAAAGTGGTATTTTTGTCCACACAAGCCTAAAATCTAACTACAGATCTGAAAAGTTGATGAAAAAAGATGCACTTTCAAAAAAAATAGAACCTGAAAAGAAGTCTAGATGAGCTTGAATGGAGTGTTTGAAGTTGTAAAATGTAGGATTGGATAGGTATAGTTTCCCAAAAATGGTTATTTTGAAAATTCTATGCACCAAAACAAGAAAATAAATGCACCACTAAAAAGTTCATGAAATTTTACCCAAAATTTAAAAAAAACACACATAATTTGAAGTCCATATAACTGAGTTATGACCTCACAAAGTTGGGCTGTCAAATCATAACTACATCTGAAGAGGGGTCTAGAGAGGATAACATGATGTTAAATTTGATGGTCAAATGACTATCACAACAATTCAAATTTTCCTTTGAATGATGGTCAAACGGTCATCAAATTTAAGATAGTAGTTTGCTGATATCAACAAAAATGCATGCCCTTGCTGATGTGGCAATGACATCACCTATACAACTGATGACATTAGTCATACAAACTTGTATGGATGTGTATGGAAGGATCTGATGTGGTAGTATGGAAATCCAATGTGACTACCAATGTGTCATATGACAATGACATGTAGGTCTATTTAGGTTGCTGAGTTAGCTTTGACTGGGTGATGACTGTCAGTCTACATGGCTGGATGATTGTAGTGTAGCTGTGGTAGTTGGTGGGGTAGACATCATCGCATGTCCACTATCAAAGAGTGTGACATGGTCTATCCTACATGGTAGCCAGAAAACCCATTACCATATTTTGATTTATGGGAGCCAGAGTTTGAACGGCCGATAGGAGCTAACCAACCAAATTTCTTTGTTGTAGCAGCACTAGAGCCATGTTTTTTTAAATGGCTAGGAAACTATGTTTTTGTGGTGCCAAAATATTTATATAGCTAGTGGGGGACTGTATTTAGTCCCACATTATTCAACTATGTGAAGGAAAAGTTTTATAAAAAACACCAGCTACTATATTCAAACAAAGCACTGGACTTTGTGTGGGAATTGCCAGATTATGGAAAGTTTCCACTGTGTCCAGGATAGAATGTGTAGTGCCTTGAATAAGGAATATACTACAAAAATTTCCTTCCTGGTCTAGTTTACAAAAAAAATTTCCTCAAAATTGAATTTGGCCTAGGGTAGGTGAATTTATAATCAATTTTCATTGAATTGTCACTCTGGATGCAATGGCGAGGTCCACTTTAGCTTTAGATGCTCCCAATTGTTGTAGATGCTCTGGACCTAAATTGGGTCCCTTTGAGAGATGAAGCAACAAGGTCTCCAATGGCTATGTAATGAGAATCCCCCTAAGCTCTGATAACATTTAAGAATTTGCGCTAGGGTAAAATTCACCCAAGACTAGGGAACTCAAACACAACCACAAAATAGAACATAGTATGATCAAAATAACAATGTAGTATTCAATTCAAATGTACAAGTACACTAGGAGTGCTTGCATATAAAGGCCTCTGGAATGCTTCTAGAATGCCTAGAAGTTAGCAACATGATAAGTCTTACAATAGGCACATGTCCACTAGGTGTGGGTTATCCTCCATTTAGCACATGAGTAAGTGTGATGATGAGAGGATAAGCCTACAAAGGTGTAGCATAAAAAATGATGTTGTAGACACCATGTGCTTAATTAGGAGTACAAATAACTATGTTGTCTACATGACAACTTAGTTAATTATGCAAACTCCAATGTCATAGACACCATGTGCTGAATTAGAGTTGTGCACTTTTGTGTTGTCAACATAACAACTCATAAAAGTACACAAAATCCTAAGTGTCAACCTAATAAATAATACAATAATCCATTAACCTAAGTAAACTTAAGTAAACTGTAAATAGTAATTACCTATTTACACTAACAGTCACTAAATGAAGTATTTAGATTTCATTTTACATCCTCTTCATTATTCATGATCTTAGACATGCATGAGTGACTTGAATTGTCTTAATGTATTTCAATTCTATTTTGACTTGTTGTAGAGGGTTATTTGAGTTAGTACACAAGAACTTTCTTCTTGGTAAGCTCAACATTGAAACTCTGAATGACTTACCTAATGCAACCTATAAAATCCTAAAAGGAGAAAGATATTTGGATCTCCTTCTTCCTCTAAACACTATAAATTTTCACTCACTTTATCTATAAGTTTCACTGTGATTTATTCTCATGGGTAAGGGTTTAGTGATTCTACATTTGGGCTATCAATTTTTCAAATCAAAGTTATGTCAAGAGCCATTACCCTTTAAGGGCCTAAGTCTGATTAAAGAAATGATACCTCGTTCATAGAATTATATTTTTTTATCATTATCTTTAATTTTGTCTTGATGTCTATTTTAATATGGTTGTTCAATCCTTTCTAAGGAAGCCATAATTGGATGAAGTCATTTGAGAACCATCCTCTTAGACACTAGGTCCATTCTTTGCTCAATAATAGGTTGTATGCTTCTTCACACCACATGTTGGTAGAAGCAAGGAGTTGGATCTCAATTTTGCAAAAGTCAGCAGATTGAGATCGTACTCTTTTAGAAACAGGTACCCATTTTTAAGAAATGGGTACCCATTTTAGGCTCTAGTGCCCAATCCTAAATTTAAAAAATAGGCACCCATTTAAAAAAAATTGGGTACCCATTTTTAGTTTTCAAAAAATGGGTACCCATTTTTAGTTTTCAAAAAACGGTTACCCATTTTTGAAAACATAAAAAAATTGTATTTTTTAGAAATGAGTACCCATTTCCTAAAATTTAAAATTTTCCTTTTTTGGGGGGATTTTTGTATGTCGATTTGACATTTTCAAAATGGGCACCCATTTAGAAAATTTAAATAACTGGTACCCATTTCTTACAACATTGGGCGAGATATTTTTCTCCTACCTCAGATTTTGGTTTGCGATAGGCTTGGTGAGACCAAGCCTATGCCTTGACCTCTCAAGATTTGGCAAAGGCATTGAACTAACAAATTTATGCCTAGCCATAATTTTTAGAGGGTCTTCCCGATCAAATTTGTTTATGAAACAAAAACCCATTAGATCTCTCACTGTCCTAATTTTAGAAATATAAATTTTATAGTGCTATGATTTTATTTACTATTTTTGCCTTATTTTTTAATGAAAGGTGGTACCTAAATGTGAAATAGTGAAGTTCACTAAAACTTTAATAACCTTTTCATTTTATAATTTTTCTAAAATTAATTTATATGTCATCAATATACATACAATTATTTTGAGGTTTAAAAAAAGAATTTTTTTAAAAAAGTGAAATTTTGATTAAATTATGGTGTCCGTTCACAAGAGGTTTTAAAATTTACCTTTATAGCTAATTAATAATCAATAATAAAAAATTATTCAATAAAAAATTAAGGCAAAATATTTTCATCAATCTTAGCTTAGGTAACTCCCTTTAAAAGGATTTATGAAAATTCATTTATTTGTGTCATGTTGGCACTCAAAATTGCATGATCAATTTTGAGCACTATTGAAAAATTCAGGCCTATAAATGCTTTGTGAAGCCTATGTACCTTGCTATTGAGTTAATGCATAAATGGTGTTTAATGTTTCTAACACCTTCCATTTAGCCTGTCTACCTATTTCGTATGGTCAAATCATCATTCTAAGCTATTCGGCGAAGTCCTGTTTTGAACAATTGTCAATCTTGCTTTTTCACCTAAGTGTCAAACAGTGACAGGAGGCTGTGTTTGCCATTAAATATGTCACACCCAAAAATGTATCATGACTTGCCACTTTGAGATTATCTAGTGTTCATACCCAAGAACCTACCTTTCAGATTTTGAGTCATTTTGAGTTCGTCTGACTAGGTTTTAAATCCCTCGAAGTTGGCCAGTTACTGTTTTCATGCTAATGCACTTTGCACATAATTTTGGGAAGCCGTGTTTGACGTGCTATAACTTTTGACCAGTTGACTAAAATGTTAAATTTCCTTTTACATTGCGTGGTAGACGTCAGAGACTTCTTATGTTTCAATTTTCAAGTCTTGATGAATCTGGTTGACCAGTTTTCAAATGCGATTCCAAATGGAATTTCTAAATTTTTACTGGTGTCAGTATTTGCAGATTGATCGAAACCCCTGTTCATGATGTCATATCTCCTGATCCATGATAGGTGAGATCGAATGGTTTGTTTCCTATGTGCTGTACTAAAAATATTGTAAGTGTGATAGTTTTCAAGTCTTGATGAATGCTAGTTTTCAAGTCTTGATGAATCCGTCTTCACACTTTTCCAGGTTAATTCCATTTGCCAAAATTACTTTTTAGTCAATGTTCCTAGTTGCAAAATTCTGAGTAGCCTACTTTGAACGTTCGCCATTTGCACCCAGTTATTCGTCATGAGCCCAAATCGCAGATCCATAATGTCCTCATGACAGAGAACTAGTGTCCCAGTTTTCATTTTCCCATGTGCTCATTTGCAAAGTTTTTCAAACCCAGTTTATTGCTTTCTGAGGTGTTTATTTGCAGGTGATTCTGAGAAGGTGACTTTGACGATGAATATCTTTTGACCCCGATGTCATCATACAACGAGATCTAACAGGGCTGTTGAACGTGTCAGAGAGATGATATATCTTGAGTTTCAGAGTTATGATAGATGTTTGAATTAGTTTTTAAGACCAGCCTACAGGCTCTATCATCAAAAAGTCACAATTTTCAAAGAGCAGAATAAATGTGTTTTCAACGATCAATTTGTGATCAAATTTGATTCCAGACAGTTCGAGAGGGTTAATGGATCAATTTTCATGTCAGTTGTTCGGAAAAGAATTTTTTTTTAGTCAGACCCACTTTTGGGCCTGACTAAATCCAACAGGACTGATGGAGCTTGAGGAAATTTAAAGATGTTTCTGAAGAAGAATGATAAGTCTTAATAATGAATTCATATTATATATTTATCAACCTTGTTCAAAAGAAGAATAAAAGAAACCCGCAGGTATTATAAGAGGAAGTCGCCATATTGATAAGAAAAGTTCATGCATGACTACAGGGGTGGATTGTAGATGCTTAATAGCAAGTAAAGATAGAGATTGAGTTTCTTTTGATGATGACAATAACAAACCTATATTCTCTATATAGCCCATGCTTCCAACTCATAGAGATGAGAGTAAAGAAGAGAATTTGACAAATGGGCAAGGCAATCTAATTAGGAAAACTTCTATAGAATGAAAGTGAGTGGCACAATGGACCAGCCAGTTGTAATGCTCACCTGGGGATGTTGATACCCTCTGAACTGGCAGTGCCTCCACATCTACATGCCTACAGAATAAAGGATGCATCCATATTGAGATGAAGTGGCAAGGGATCCAACGGCAAAGGAAAATGGGATTGGAGCCATGCAAAGTGGATAGTGCACTTGCATCAAAAGGGTCCAAGTCATAAGCATACAACAGGCAATTTTAAAACAGACACTCACACATGCAAGAGGACGTCCATTACAATGCACAGACAACCCACATTTTCTAAGAAAAAAACTAACGCTGAGCAAGAAACCTCACAAAAATGGAAATGCCTATTCAAGCAAAATCCACATTGTTTGTAAAAAACATCTCACGCTATGTGGAAGAAAACAGTCAACGCTAGTTTGGAAGAGATAGTAAGGAGAATGTTTTGAAAGTTTAAACTGCAGCATAAAGCCAGAGCATGTTTGTAAAAAACATCTCATGCAATTAAAAGAAGCTCATGCCAACATGAAAAATAGAGCACCCACTCAGCAAGGAGCAGCTTCAGCAAAAGATGTTTTCAGCAGAACAAGGGCAGAACCCCATGACTGTCATCAAGGAAGCTATGGCATGTAAAAGGCATGGAAAGCCCACACAAGGCATTGAGAGGAGCAGCCCCATGAATAAGTCTACAATCAAAGCCACCCAAAAGAGTGTATTTCGCACTAAGAAAGAATGCCATGCCTTATAGCAGTTAACAACATGCATGGAGGGTATCCAAATAGGTGAATCAACTTTGGGGAGCTTGACATCTATAGATAGCAAAGAAAATGTGCAGATCCCCACACGTTCATGCAAGGAAACAAACCTGCTTTATCCCACATTGACTGGGTAGTTTAAATTTTAAATCGTTAAATATGCTCCCACACATAGTGAAAATTGCCTTAAAAGGCATGCCGATTTTTGAAAATGGGAGGAGTTGCCCACGTGGTGGGCCTGACCCAGATGCCAATCTAAAAGGAAGTGGATGCCAGTTGGAGCATTCTAAAAGATTTTTGAACCAACACACAATTCAAAGGAGGCCGATGACATCAGCAGGAATGGAGATCAAAACAATAAGAAATCCGACTAGTCACTACCTCGCTAGTCGAAAAATTTTGGCAACTCTGGCTAGCGAAGTAGCGAGGTTGCCAGAAAAACATAGAAATTTAGCAAGATCCAAAATGTTGCGTGGGTTCCATGTTAGTGCCATCAGTGAATCAGGTCATGACAAGTGGCTGCAAGCAAGAAGGGATGTGTCAAGTTCAGAGCAGTTGAACGAGATCATGCCACATGGCACATCCAACGGTCCTCGCTTACTCGCCAAGCAAAAGATGCACGAGATTTAGCATAGCGAGTTAGTGAGAAGATGACATGTGGCAATGGGTCCTATGTTTGATGATGTGGCAGATGCGGCAAGAGGTCCAATCAGAAGATGCCACGTGGCACTAGTCAAACTTAAGGTTGACCCCAGATTCAAAGGCAATTGAAATTAAAGAACAAAAAATAATAATATTTTATTATTATTTTTATAAAAAATGCACATTCAGTCATCCAAGAGATATTTTTTCTAAAGTTTTGACTTTAGAATTTTTAAAATTTTTCAAATTTAAAAAAAAAAAATCAAATGTGCAGACATGAGTTTCTAGCGAAGGGGAATATTTTTCAAACAAAGATTTCAGGCATTTTCGATAGGCTAGATATGCCTTATCATATACCATTGGAATCGTGAGAATCCAAAATTTCCATTTCTTAAGTCAATTTTTGCACAGGTGCTTCCTAGTTTAAGCTATAACCAGAAACGTGAATTTTGGGGCTTTCTCATTGGAATGGGTAAAAAACTAAAAATCCAGTTAGGGGATCAATAAAACTTGGTAAGAATGTGGTTGGAGTTCACTCTTCTAGCATTCACTCATTTTAACCCGATTTTTGCCAAGCATTTCAATGGGTAAATCAGATATTTTGGTGACTCAGCAAGGTTTCGTCATTTCAACAGAGATATTGTGCAAGTCATAATAGAAATGATGAAACAAGATCAGATCAGAATGGGAGATGGAAGAATGAAGTTTTTTAGTTACAGAGGATTGCATTTCAAATGGACACTTGTCACGTGAAGATCATATCTGAGATTCTTTCCTTTGATATATCTTCATGTCTTTCATTGTTTAGGGGGTTCCAGTTTTGTTACTGGAAACCATTCTTGGTAGAAAATTTATTGTCATTCTGTGAGACCACTTCTTTGGATCCAAAATTGTGATTCCACCTCCATTCTTCAGCATATTTCTCTCATGTGAGTAGCAAGTGTAAAGATAATATAGATGGTTCAAACATGTTGGGTGTTTTCATGTTTTGATTGCATGCTTTTAAATGTATTGCTTCAAGGAAATTAATACAAAGGAACAAGAAATTTATTAGTTTCTTTCCGATTCTCATTATCCTTATTAGTGATCTTCAATCTTTTACAATCTTTGAACAAAGATCTTTAGGTTTTAATTGCAGCTCCTTAAGGCTGTATGTTAGTTCATTGTTGCTTATAACGCAAGAGGTTATGTAAATGCTTTAGAGAATCAATAGGATTACACGTTTGCTGATGGGGATATCATGCAAGAATGAGGTTTAGATTGAGCATAGATGTCCATTTACAAGTTAGATGGATAGATCAGATATTTGAAGATACACATATGTCTCAAATATTTATATGTATGCCTTTGATTCATGGATTTTCCCAATACATAAGACACTGGTCTTTTACAGGATCACTTGTTCATGTTGCTGCATTTTAGGGGTTTTGTTGAATCAACATCATTAATCAAACGCTTTTCCCTTTCATGTTGAAGAGCTATAATAGAATGCCCTCACTCAGCTTATATATATCCTAGATCTGCATTTGGCTAATGTAGATTGATGTTATTTCACGAGTTATCAGGAGAAATAAGGGTTTTATCTGCTTCATAATAGATTCAGTGTATGCTTTGATAACTGGTACCATATAAAGAATCTACAGGTCTACCCACCTAGGTTTTGCAGAGCCTAAAGAAAAAGAAGGGTCTAGCCTTATAGTTGGCCTAGTTTCTGAATGGGCATGTTGAAAATGGGAGTTAGCTACCCCTAGATATGTTTTGTTCTCATCAGGGTAATTGGAAATGGGTAACATTTTCAAACACCAACATGTCAAATTATGGTGTCCGTACATAAGTGTGGTATGGTCCTGAAACAAGCATTTTGAAAAAGTGGTTTTTAAATATCCATATCAAAAACAAAATTTGTGATATGGATATACAAATAAATTACATATTCAAAACCTAGATTCCGAACACAAAAAAATTTGTTGCTGAATTTTTTTATATTCAATCTCTAAATGCCTCAAATTTTTACATCAATTGACAAGAAATTTCGAAATAAGGAAAAACACTTCCACTTTTTGTCCAAAAGTGAGACCCAACTTCTTGCACTTACCCATGTATGTCTATGATATCTTGGATATGGGGATTTTTAGTCAACTATAGTTGAACATCTTTCAACACTCGTATGTCCCTCATTTATATCTTGTCATTTTGGATCACTATTCAATTTATAGATTGTAGGGTGACTCCCTACTTCTAAGGTATTGAAAGTGGCATGATATTATAAGAAGCTCCTAAATCTATGAGGTAATTGGGAAGGTTTCTTTTGAACATTTTATGATTGACCAAGAAATGGGGAACTTTGGCCTTGTTCTTATACATTATGGGTATAGCCTTATTAGTGTTAACCTATGGTGATACTATCTTTTGAGGGCTAGTGGCAAGTGTTATCTTTATATGATCAAGAGTTTTCAATAGTTCTTCTCTTTGACTAGGAAAATTTTTTAGCATATCATACATGGAGATATTATTGTTCCTCTTTAACTCGTCAATGTTGCTATACTTTTTAGTTGATTAGGTGAAATTCTTCAATATAGTATGAATGTTTCCTTAGTTCTGAATTTGGTTTCTAGAGAAGGGTGCTCTTGTAGGTGTAGGATTATTATTCACTCTTGGGTGTGGTGGCATCAACTATAATCCTTGGGGAATTCTATCAATCATGGGTTCCCTTCAATTATGTAAGTTGTAAGTATTTTTGTTATCTTTCTAAAAAGAAAACATCTTAGCTAGTTCAAGGTCCTTTTCTTGATTGACTAGAAAGAAAAATTCTTTGTTAACTTTGTCTCTTATTTTAGTGTTCTTAGGAGAATCATGAGATTCTAACAACATGGCATTGAATTGGATAGGGGACTGATTATTAGTGCAATGCAAAATTCTGGTGCACTTCTTGATTTTTGTTGAAGAATGAGATGCCATCATTGTGTATATTTGATTGGTGTTTAATTTCTTGATGTCAAATAATTAAGGATTAATTATTATTATGTACAAGGATACTTCAATTCTTTGGATGAGTATTACATTGTCGATTATGTCTTTGGAAACCATTGTTATGGTATAGTGGGTTGAAATTGTTCCTTACACTATTATTATTTTTGAAACTCTTCTTTTAATTTCTACCATAGTTATTGTTCTAAGGAGCCACATTTGATCTTTTTAAATTATCATTCTTCCCTTGTGATAACCTAAGATAAGTTACATCATTGGTTATCTTAGACATGGTCTTTTTCATTTGACCTAGTTCAATCATGACATTATTTCTAGCCTTAGTGGATAGTGCAGTCTTTTGCTCAAAGAAGAAAATTTCTTGAGGTTTGTATCCTAGGTAGGTTATAGCTAGATCTGGTGTATCTAATTCCTATTATAATGGTATTGGAATTAATGGAAAAAGTTGAGTAGGAACCACTTCCATTCCCACCTGGTATGGTGGTAGTGTCATACTAGCATGAGTCAAAATGATCATCCCTCCTTCATTAGGGTTAGCCTATTTAGTAAAGGTGACTGCTTCTTCAAAGACCTTTTCTAGTGTGTCAATATCTATAGTAGGAAACCTCCTTAAGAAGGTAGTAGTGAGGTGGTCCATAGATAGATTTGAATTATAGCCCCAATTGGTATGGTGCAAGGAGTTTCAACTTGCAATATGCCATATGAAAATGATGATTGAAGCATGAGATGGTCTCATCAAGATTCCTCTTGATAGATATGAACTAGTGGTGTATCATAGCTAGATTGTTGAATATTTTGAATTGGTCCAAGAAAATTTTTCCAAAAGTTGCCTAGTTTTGAGTAGATCCTAGTAGCATATTTATGTACTAGTTAAATCCAACCTCTCCCAATGTCTATGGGAACAAATGAAGGACCACATGCTCTTGTTGAATCTATTTTTTATTGCATAGTTCTTTGAAAACCTTGATGTGATCCTCAACTATATATATTTCTTCATAGATAAACCTCAGGTAGAATTTCTCAGGGTTCCTAGGAAGGTCATTGAGTGGACCTTACAAATTGATTGGTGAATCTACTCTATTTTTAAAGAAATCCATAGATAGAGGATTGGGTGGAATGGTAGGTAGAGGTAAGCTCAAGTGTCGAAATGAGGAAGATTATGGAATTTAAAATGGGTATGATAGGATTCTAGATATCCCTTTATCACAGTGAAGCTTGTGAAAGTAGTTGAGTTCTAGGAACTTGTGTTCATCGGGAGAAGATCTTAAAGCTCATTGAAATGGAGATAGTGGATTAAGATCTTTCAGTTTGTGTTTACTCTAAAAAAGTGCACCTCCAAAAAGCACACTTCTAAAAAGTGCACCTTCAAAGAGTGCACCTTGAAAAAGTGTACCTTCTAACAGTGACAAATTTCAATTTGTTTAGAACTTCAAGAACCTATGGAACTTTCAAACATAAACTTAGCTTTTTGGCAATGGTTTTTTGGCATTCCTTCTAGTGCCACTTATACTAAGCTATCATTTTGCATGATTCTTAATGATATAAATCCTTTTGAATTTCTCTTTTGAAAAGCTAACCAATGACCAACTCCAAGGTTCTAGATGGCTATTTTTCAGCTTTCTAGGTAACTCAATTTAAGATAAATGTGAATATATAGGAAGACTTTGTTGGTATCTACCAGTTTTGCAAAAAAATGTTGAAATATAACCACAAAATAAATATATTTTTGTACTTTTTTTTAATGATGAATGCAATTTCTAACCAATTCAACTATATGAACTCCTATTTTAACCAAGCGTTTGAAAATAAAATAACAAAGATTAAGTATTGAGAGATTTAAAGAAAATTACTAAAAGGGAGATTCCTAATGGACATAAGTAAACATAACAACTCGTCTATAAATTAAATTATTAAAAGGATCTAGTACGAAACCAATGATATTAGGATCAATGATTCCTCAAATTCACTAATTCAATAACTAATGGGAATTTCAATAAAAATTCAAGGATGTTTCATGTTTCATCAAATTGTGAGGTGACAAAAAGTGCACTCACATGAGACAAAACACTACATAAGAACAAGAATGATCCTTTTTCTAATTTATTTCTTAACATAAGGTAAACAATAGTATTAAAAGATCATGTAATTATCACAATGTAATAAAACCATTAGCTTCATTATTATTCATGAACACACATTCAAAAAAAATAACACACTCTAGCAAGATTTACTACATTCAGAATGAAAGCACCAATAACATTTATTATTGCATCAAAATATTGGCCTTGAATACATATTAAATCCATGCATTTAAAAGAGATCCTCTCCTCCTTTTTTTTAGGAGTGAGATCTCTTCTAATGCAACCTATGCTAAAAAAGCTAATAAAAATAAAGTTATTTACATATAACCTGACTCTCTGAATAATACTAAGTAGGTCTTCACTCTTGTTTGTATCAATTAATGGGTGCAGATTTGAAATTTTGAAATTCTAATTTTGATTATTATTGGGAGCATGATTAGATGATCTAAGATTTTTGTTTTTATTTTTAGACACAAATGCATGTTCATTAGATCTAAGAGTACAAAATTGCAATAACTTAGCTTCCTCTTGACGCAACAAATTTTGAAAAATACTATATGTTAATTGATTAGACAAAGTAGGAATAGCAAGTTGAGAATGAACATTAGTAATAAATTTTTGAAATTATCTAGGAAGACATTTCTTTAAAATAATGGTAATTAATCTAATATTAGTGAGAGTAACACCTAATCCAATTAGTTGACTTTTAATATAATCAAATTTAAGTAAAAATTCATCCATGGATTTGAAATCAATATACCTCAAGTCTTCCAAATTATCTTGCAATTGAATCTCACATGATTTAGATGTCCTGTCATACATTTGCTTTAAAATATCCCAAGCTTCATGGGCAGCAGTGCAATGAGCAATTAGAACATATAAATTTGGGTTAAGAGATATACCAATGAGGCCAAGGGCTTCCTCATTTTTAGTATTCCATGCATTTTTTTCATCTTGTGTAGCTGAGGTACTGAGAACTATAGAAGGGTCAATAGCAATATCTAAAATATGCTTAAATCAAAAAATAAAGGAGAGATGTGTTTTCCAAGCATGATAGTTAGAGTTATTCAATGCAATTTTTTTTTATGAGAGCAATCCCTTTTTTTAAAAATTAATAATTGATTGAAACAATGGAGAAGAAATTCAAGTAGTTTGAAAAAAAAACAAATAGAATCTCATAAATGATTAGACAAAAGGAACAAACCAAATGGCTAAAGTTAGAACGAGAGAATAAGACACATAGTTATGATTGTATAACTCACAATAAGCTAATAATAGGAAAGAACTGGAGAAGAAATTCAAGTAGTTTGAAAAAAAAACAAAGAGAATCTCATAAATGATTAGACAAAAGGAACAAACTAAATGGCCAAAGTTAGAATGAGAGAATAAGACACACAGTTATGATTGTAAAACTCACAATAAGCTAATAATAGGAAAGAAGTGTTATAAATAGAAAAGAAGAATAGTTATGAATTATTAGTTTTTTCAAGATTTTAATTAGAACCCCTTGTAGATTTGAAATTATGACTATTGTTAAAAAAAACTATACCAATGAAGGATATTAATTTATTTGAAAGAAATATAGAATAAAGAGAAACAAGATAGTTAAAAATATTATTAATGAAGCTTTTAATGACTTGTAAAGAGTAAAGTATTTTTTGTTAAAAAAAAATGAACTGATTAATATTTTTAAAAAGTCTATGAAAGGTGTTAAGAGTAATAAAATTATAGCTATTTTTTCTTTGTTTTGGCAGAAAGCCTTCCAAAGCAAGAAAAAAATGGGTTAGATGATAAAAACAAACTCTTTCGTGGTAAACCTTCCAAAGAGGGTTAAAAAAAAAAACTTGAAGATTGAATAAAAAACCTGGGAAAAAAATAGGAATGAAATTTTTTTCTTTGCTTCTCCTCTCAACAAAGTTCTCTAATATGGTAATGTTAACAAAAGCTCAAAACAAGGATTAGAAAGCTTTGATACCATGTAATAAATCAAGCAAAATGAAAACTAATACAACAATCCAAGAGAGCTTAATGTTAAGAATATTACCATAAACCAAATGAGCTTCACGATGGATCAACAAGAATGGAGTCAAGAGATTTTGAAAGGGGGAAGCAAAGAAAACCCCTTGTGTAATATTATTAATGGAAGACAAAAGCCCTAAGAAAGGAGAGAGAAAGAAGGTGGAGCAAATAGCTCATTACGATAGCATCAAGATGATGTGTGGAAGAAGTAGTTGTAGAAGAATGTGAGAGTCATCTCTTTTACAGAGATGAGAAAGGAGTTGCATGTGTAACTCTCATTTCTATGAATGCCACCATTCATAATAAGTGTATGCAAAGTGTCAATGTCCTCTTAAGGAGGAATAAACTACTTTCCTTAATAAAGGAATTACAAAAAAGAGTTATCCTCACATGTGGACTAGAAGACGAGAAAATAACATGTCCTTCACATGTGTACTAGAGGATAAAATACATAAGGTATACCTTGGTTTATCCCATTTAATAAATAAATACAACCAAGGAAAGATTACTACTTCTAATAGTGAATGAGCCTTTACATGAGTTAAAATAATAAAAGAAGAACAAGATAAGAAGAGAGAAGCCATGAGATGATCCATAAGTTATTAACACCTCTAAAAGTGGAAGCTTGGCCTTCTCTAGGTATTTCAAGGAGTTGAACTAGCATCAAAACACATTTTTGATGCATGGAATGCTAAAAAATAGAAGCTAGAAGTTAACTATCAGTAGGCTAATTCTTCAAAAGTGTCAATGCTCACCATAAAAGAAAACTTTCAAAAAGTGCACCTCTGTGATAGGACCAAAAATACAAAAAAATTCCAAGTGTCAAAACTTGATTTCCAACATCTAGGTTTTCTCCCCCTTTATACCAAAATGATGTTTGGAATATTTCTCTTACATTTCTCAATCATCTCCATTACTTCCTTAGCCTCTAGTAAATCTAGTGACTCATACTTATGTTTTACTACCTAGTGGTAATTACTTAAGTCTATTATTGTATCAACAAAATCCTCTAGCTTAGAATCTAGTTCCAACTATGCTTCTTCTATTTTGAACACTTGTCTGATGTCATCTTCAGATGAAGTTGTTATGAATTAAGATCTAAATTTTTTAACTATCATGTACATCAAGGAGAGTTTAGTTATTGATTCATCTTCAAAAATCTCAAGGCTAGAGGCATTGTAGTATTTGTTCACTTCCAAAAATTTCCCTTGAGCTTTATTCTTTTTTTCCTAGATATTCTCGTATAGCCCTTCCAGAACTTTATTTCCTACTCATAGCTTCTTTATCCATTCATCTAACTTATCCAACTCTATTGCTGAATAAATATCCATTAACATTCAATACCTTTACCCTTTTATATATTTCAACCCATGTAAATCATTATCCTAGGTATGCACTTCATCAATTGGCCCAAAATCTTGGTTTACAATGGTAACCATTTTCTTGGCATTTCTTTGGATGTTGTGTACAAGGTTCAAATTACCTTCTATTATTTGTACTCCTCTTTCTTCAAAACTATGATGCCACCTCTTACATGCATCCAAAAATGAATCTTCCATTGATTTCCCTACCTCTTTTCTATCTAGTGCACCTCCTAGAGTAATCTCAAGATTATCAGGATCTATAGGACCCACTACTTCATTCAAATATCCTTTCAATAGCTCATTCTATTTCCTCAACATCAAAATCTCTAATTCATCTCTATCAAGATGTGTGAACGCTTTTTTGAGACTTGTAGTGATTAGAAGCTTTCTTGTGTCCATTTTGGACTTTCCTAATACTATCTCCTTTATTTGGTAGTGCTTAGGGGTAGCATCATCTATAGCAATGCAAGTAGGAAGAATAGAAATATGTGCCAAGAGGTCCTAGTCCTGGTTCTTTATTATAAAAGACAATGTGTTGGCATCATCCTTAGGTAACTTAGGATTCTAGATCTCTTTTATCAACTCTATGATGTCTTCCTCTTCTGTCAACTCTAATTTTCTCTTTTGTCAAAACAAGGCCTCCTTTAGCCATGATGGCATTGTTCACAATAGTGAGATATATTGAGCCAAAGATATGGGTTCTAATGCTGGTCCCTTTCCCTTATTAATCCTCTCTTGAGTCTTCTCATTTTGTGTCAAGTTGACCTGGTGACCTAGCCTTTGTAATCTGAGGATCTTGCTGCCTTTCTTCCATAATATGTCCTTCCTCTAATACTTCATCAACATGTAATTGAAAGTATTATCCTTCCTCTAAGGTTTGACTATTACATTCAATCATCAGAGGAGGTACGAAAACTGATCCTTGATCTAGTTGAGGAGGCATTGACAAAATAGCATGTGATGAAGGAAGAGGAATAACAAGAGGCTCTTGTGGTAAAGGAGTCAATTTATCCCAATATTCTCCCATTGGATCAATAAGGAGTATCTTGCATCTTCTCCCCTACTATTTGAATTCCTATGGGCATAAAATAAAAACATGAAATGTCAAAAACATCTACTCCCTCACCTTCCATTTCTTTAATTCACTTGTGTTTTTCCTCTTTCAAGGTGTCAACTAGGACAAGCTCTCAAGGGACAAAAAGAAATGTTTGAGTTAAAATCCTTCTTTCTTCTTTTGTGGCTATAACTGAGTGAGTCCTCTTATTCAAATGGACAAATTCTATCTATTCTCCTTCTTCCTCATCTTCCACCTCGGGGATGGTTTTTGGAACTTGAGGTAATGAAGTACTCCTTTTCTTTAATCTCCTCCTCTTTACACCTACCATTACCATCTTTATTCTATATCTTTTTTGTACTCATGGGGAGGCTATTGTTGTAGGGTTTTGGGATGCTAATGCTCCTTCCTATGTTGGCTAAAATTATTCTTTCTCAGGTTGGGCTTTTTCTTACTTAGGTTGGGCGTCTTCTCCATGGGTAGCTAGCTCTACCTGAGCCTCTTCCACTTGATCCCTTGCTCAAGGGGCGCTCTTTCTTTTCTTTCTCTTTACCCTTTCTATCTCAAAGTAGTCCACCTACCACTCTTGTTGGCATATCATTTCTAGCTTTACTAGTCATTTGGTAGGGTAGGTAGACATAGTAACTTTGGTTACTTGTACTTTCTTAGGTCATGCTATGGATTGAAGAGTTGGAGCTCAAGGAACTAGGTCCAGATAGAAAGGCTTCCTAATAATTTGACAATATGTTGACCCTAATAATAAATCTCATCATTTTCCTCTTGCCTAAATTTTTCATTCATAATTGGCCTTTCATATATATTATCCCTTTTGTATAAATGATCCAACACTTTAGGAGAATTTTTTGCACCATTCCTTAAGACGTATCTCCATATTAAGCACACTTTTAGCAATTTGTAGACTCATCGTAAAATAGTCTCTAATTTGAATATCATAGTCATATTTGACATTCATCTAGTAATCTTCTAGTGATGGTTCAAGCACAACTTTCTTTCCGACTAAATTTTGCACCATACTGATATTACCAAATTATGGATGTGGTGACTAGTAATCTTCAAGAGGATAATGATCCCATTCTGAATCAAATATAGAAATATCTTGTTTCTTCTTAACTTTAGAGGCTCAAATGGTTATTGGAGACACCCAAGTATTCTTGTGTTTCTTCATCACCCTATCATAAGAAGAAGTTGGTTATCTTTCTTTCTACAAAAATAATAATATCTTTGATAGATATCATGTTGGATTCTTTGGGGAAAGGAGAGTGCTAGTATAACTTGTATTAAATCCATGTTGTGGCTTCCACTAATATTATTTTTGCATAATATCATGCAATGAACTTAATGATGGAAAAAATTAACCCATCATTGATTGACCTATATTCAACACTCTATAGTGGGAGTTCCTTCTTCATGAGCTAGGGATAAACCATATAAAGCCAAGCATTTATATCCTGCATGCTTCCTTTCCTATACAATCCCATATACTTTTTGGATCTTTCTACCAAAAGACATACCATATAGGAGGTCATATAGAAGTAGGGGTATTTATTTACTAAAATTAGTTTGTTATTGAGATTATCACTGGGTATCATGATCCAATCAATAGGCATCTTGAGAGTTCTAATGGTTTCTATCAAATGCACCATCTACATTTCCAGATGACTTGCTAGAGGAAGACACATGACTCTACTTAAGAGAACTATTGAGTCCAATATCATCTATCATGTAGCTTTTGGGCATATCAACCTTTTCACTTCTTCTTTCCAAAGGTGATCTATCAATCAAGTAATTTGTTTGTACTAACACCTTGTCTTTTGTCTCATGCTCCTTGTACCATTTGTCTACACAATTATAGATGATTTGGTGGTACTAATCCACTCATGAAACACCTTCTTAATCTTTCTAGGTCTTATATCTAGGACTATCTCTCTAGTCACACTCTTGACCACTTTCTCATCTAGCACATAGTGATGTTTTAAAGTCATGATCAGTTCAAATGATTGAACTAACATTGTGTGAGAACTAATGTTTACCAACCCACTTTAGATTGGTGCTAACACCATGGATGACCTCTCTTTGTGCTTTCTAGATAATATTAGAAAAATGTTCTAGTAAATATGCCTTGATTTGGTGTCTTTGATCTCTAAATGTTTGTCTAGAAACTAAGATTTATTTGGCACCACTTGATACTTGAAGGTGACTAGTCTTGGTGCTATCTTCATGGCAATGGATGATGAGGATGAAACCATTATATATTCACAAAAGAGATATGCCAGTATCTAATTTTGGAAACTTATAATGACCCTAAAGCATGACTTAGACTGACAAAAACATGACTAAAAATAGACAAAAATAAATAGCATTCCTCAATTATGCCTCAAATGCGCATGTGTTCTCTTTTTAGCATTGAAAAATTACTAAGTATAAAAGTGTGCACTTGTGCACTTAGCACACCTAAGCATGTGTGAAAGGTGTGCATGTGCACAACTACCCACATGACCCATGCAAAGATTAAGACTCTTTTGGGGGCAACTTAGTTTTCTACACACCATGCACACCTATTGGGGGTGTGCAAATGCACTCCTCAATAGTTTCATTTTTACCTTTAAAAATGTGGAATCTCTTTCTTAGAGATGCAAAGTAGTAGAGCCATAGAGGATGCATATGTATGGTTATCAAAGGTCTGGAAGGTTTGATGTGAGTATTGGAGGAGGGAGTGGGTCTATTTATAGGAAAATCACTCTTTATGTGCACCTTCTAATGTGTGCACATGTGCATCTACACATCCTCAATATGAGGTGAGTGCATTGGTGCACTAGTGTGTAATTACACACTATTTGCACTATGAGGCTAAATTTTGAGTTTGCAACCCTTTGACACTGCTCGTAATTTCCTAACCAAGTGCCAAGGAATGACTTAGACTTAGAGGAAGGTCCTAAGTGACCGAGGTACCTAATTAGGTGCTTCGAGAGGGTTTTCACAAAAAGGGTGTCCCCAATTTGTGACTCAAAATAGGGCATGTATTTTGAGACGTAAATAGTAGGGATCTCTATTCAGCTTATGAATTGATTTGCTCTCTAGCCTCCATTGTCATCTCTATCTTTGATTTACTTGGCAACCCTTCAAGAAATCACTCTTCACTTCTTCTCAACTTATTTCAGCCTTCTAATTACATTTCCCAATCAATAAGATCAGCAACAACTCCAACTCTTTGGAACTCTTTCACATGCACATATGCCCTCTACACATATAGAAAATTTTCACTTATACCTAATAAAATAGGTAATTCTAATCATTTTTCACTTAAACAATACCATGGATCTTAGGGTTTATGATTAGATTTGTCACATACAAACAATCTAATCTCCATCTTGTTTTTCCTCTTCTTTTCTAGAAAAATATCTTGTTATCCAATTTTTAGGTCATTTACCTAATCCTCTCCATATATTAAATGACCCAACTCATTGATCCTTATCTTCAACATGCTTTCCATATTCCAAGAAATAAACTTAGTTGGATAGAAATTATGATTCCTCATAAACAATTTAAATGATTTTCCTTAGCAAACACTATGTTTTGACACTTAGTCATCACTGTGTTACTTGGTCACCACTAAATTTCTTTCTCAACACATACAATATCACTTGGTCGATACTGATGCTTGGTCGATAATCAATTTTCTTGACTTTTTCTAGTACTCATTAAACACTAGTATCACTCAACATTTACTCTATGTTATATTAGTCTTCTACTCTATTGCTTAGTCAAGCCTATGCATTTAATCTATCTTTGTCCACACTTTCAAGACCTTAGCATTATTTCCTTCTCCACTTGTAACATGAGTTAAACAATCGATTTATCTTGTCAATGTCCAAATAATCAATGTTCATTTATAATTTCCTCTTCATAACTCAACATTTCCTCTAGATACATTTTTTATGAACAATTTCTCAAATCCTCTTCATCAATCAAATAAATATCACTTATATCAAATAGAAAATTGTCTCACCAACATATTTGATAGCAATGATACCATAACAATTGTTAGAATTATAGTTTCCAATATGAATAAGGTGAAGTTGTGAGAAACAAAAAAATTCTAGTATGTAAAACATATTCACAACAAGAAGGCATTGAATTTAAAGAAATGGTTGTACACGTTGCTAGATTAAAATAAATAAGAACATTTTTGAGATTTTTAGCTAACACAAACTTTATGGTTTATCAATTGGGTGTAAAATCAACTTTTCTAAATGGAGAACTTGAAGAAGAGGTATACATTGAATACCCTAATGGTTTTCCTTTGCTAAATAAATAAGATATGGTTTGCAACTTGAAAACAACATTGTATGGATTGAAGTAAATACCTACAACATACTATGGAAGATTAGACAAATGCCAAGTTTAGAATTTGTGAAAGGTAATGTTGATAGTAACTTGTACCTAAAAAAGAATGATAATGACTTATTGATTGTTGCAGTATTTGTGAATTGAATTATTTGTAGAGGTAATGATGAGTCAAGTAAGATAATTTTAGAAGAAATGAAGAAGGAATTTGAGATGAATATGACTGGACAGATGATATACTTTTTGTGACTATAGATTTAATTGAGAAAATAAATTTTCATATCACAAGATAAGTATCTTAAGATTTGTTGAAATTATTTGGATTGGAAAGTTGTAAACCTATTGGAACACCTATGAAAATTGGTTGTAACTTGTCTAACAAAGATGAATTTCCTAGCATTTAACATTGGAACACCTATGACAATTGGTTGTAACTTGTCTGACAAAGATGAATTTTCTAGTGTTTAATAGGAAAAAGTACATATATATGATTGGTAGATTATATTATTTGACATATACTAGACCTAATATAGCTACTACAACTAGAATTGTGGCAAGATTTCAAGAAGATCCTAAAGAGGCACATTATGAAATAGTAAAAAGATTTTTTAGATATTTAGTAGACACACCTAATTATGGTTTATGGTATGATAGCTCACATTATTTTAAATTTTGTGTGTATAATAATGTTAATTGGGTAGGAAGTATAGATGTCAAAAAAAGTACCAATGGTAGAGCATTCTTCTTGGGAGGAAGATTGGTATCATGGCTAAGAAAAAAATAGGATTGTATTTCATAGAGCACAACATAAATAGAGTATGTAGTAGAAACAAATTATTATAATTAGAGTATTTGGGTGAAGAAGATGCTAAAAGATATTGGAATTGACTTCACTAAGTCAATTTTCATACATTGTGATAACACAAGTAGTGTAAGTATGCCAAATAATCCAATTCTACATTCAAAGATAAATCATCTATCTATTAAGTATCACTTTTTGAGAGAGAAAGATGCGGAGAAAGAAATTAAATTGGAATATGCTAGCACAAATGAGTAGATAAGACATATTTAAAAAAACTTTTGGCTAAGGACACATTTGAGTACTTCAAAGGTATGCTTGGGGTTGTGTCTGAACCTACTTTTGAGTACTTGATGTAGATATTGTATTAGTCCAACTAGTAGTAGAGCACTATTACTTTATCTAGACTAGATACTTGATTCTTTTCCTATGAGAGGGTATGGATTATCAATTCTATAAAATTTGGTATCTATAGTTTGAGATATCTATACATATCCATACTTGATCTTTAGTTGTGAAATTTCTCTATTATAGTCCAAATCAAGAAAATTTCCTATTAAACTAAAGAATGTAAGAAATAAATTGCTTGTAAAATTATTTTTAAAAAATCAAGATAAATTTTCCATGAAAAGTAAAATTCAATACTTTTAATAGAAAGATTATTTTTATTTTCTATTGAAATTAATATAAAACTATAATAAATTATAATATAATTTAAAAAAACTAAAATTTAGTAGTATTAAAAATATCTAAAGGTTGGCTTTCAACTTTTTGTAAACATAGAAGTCATTGCTATCTAGATAGGTCCAATTCTCTAGTGATATTGTTAAGAGTTTTATTGCAAATAGTATTTTAAGGAAGATGAATAAATATAAATAACTTATTTTTAAAACTTTTGAGTTGTATTGGAAGTAAACTTTGTAGTGTTTGAAAAAATGAATTTTATTATTTATTTGTTGTTTTGAGATATTTTCCCACCAATTTCTCAATTCATAGTTTTTATCCTTATAGCTTAATTTCCATAAATGATTAAGATATACTAATTAATAATTATCAAATGTTCTAATTGAATAGTATGATCCATAGATTGGAATAACATTTATGGAACATTTTTAGATGATTTCGAACAATTTTATTGGCATTTCTTAGTTTATAAAATTTGTTGATTTTTTTTTTTCTGTTTTTAGTTCATGTCTTCTATTTTAGCTTTTCTATTGTTTGAATAATTCTTAAGAGTTCAAGTTGTCCTACCTCTTTTGTGAATTTTTACAATTGTATATAGATTAATAAAATCAAATACACAATTTGTCATTTTGTTTATAACAAAGATATCTCAATTTTTTTATAAGTATTCAACTATAAACCATTTCTCCAAATTCTAGCTTGATAAAGAAAAACTTGGAATTGAAGAACATAAAAATTTGAGACAGCTTATGTACATATTGAAATGATATGAAAAGATAATTTTTTTTTTTAGTATATGAAAATGTGCAAGGACAATGGTGATCTTAAATAAGTTTACTAATATTAAATTGTTTTCATATTTATGTTGTCATATGAAAAATGTATTTTTTTAGTCAATCTAAGTACAAAACAATGTAATGGAAAAAATAGAAATCATCATAAAAGGAATTGTAAAAATATTACCTAAGTAAGATTATTAGTCAACAAATGTAAAAAATATATTTTAATCTTCCAAGAAATAAACCAATAGTTGAAAATGGATTGAACTTATAAGAAAATACAATTGGAGATTGAATTTATAAGGAAATAAAATTTTGAATGATCTAAAAGCTGATTTTCATCTATAAAAAAAATTAAAATAGACTCAGACTAAGAGCTAGGATGTGTTGTGATATTTTCACACCTTCACCCCATTGCAAATGGACCACTTCTTTTGTTCTTAGTTTAAAGGGTAGAGAAATTTTGACAGAAATTCAAAATAAAAATAAAAATGTAAGCCTTCCAAGAGTTGAGTTAAATAGGGAAAATTTGGAGAAATTTGGACTAGGTGTCGAAAGAGAGAAAAAGCGAGGGGCAAAATCTAGTTATGTGGAAATTTTAAAATTTGATTAAATTTAGCAATTTAATATACACACATGCCCAAGTGCATGGTGACTTTTGAACAATACTTGTGCTTGTCCAAGTACACGGTGGTTCACACATCACTTGACACATGCATGCTAAAGTGAAAGGTGACTACCAAATGTTGCATGCACTTGTCTAAGTCACCCTTAATTTCTACCATGGTTCTACCTAAGTCCCTAGTAGTTTCCACTTTTTGATTCATGGTTTTTCCTTATAAGTTCATAGTTTTTAATATATTTTTCAACTAAAACCACCTTACTTGTCCTTGAATTCAACCAAAGAAAGGATGCTCTGACCCAATCCATCATCATGGACACAAATGATAGTGAAAAGAAGCATAGCTCAACTAGTTGTGATTTTCTAGCTTAGTAATGGCTTGAATTGATTGCTGAGTGTGTTGAGAGATATCATAAAGTACAAAGTTCTATCACAATTCAGACTGACTTGCTAGAATGATTGAATTTGAGTGTTTCTATTTAAAAACCAGTTTCCTTCAAATATATGATCATAATAAATTCATTCTAGATAAGTTATATATGGTCTCACACTTTTCCTATTGGAAATGTGTATTAAATGTATGTTTTATACTAGTTTGTATCCAATTACTAAAGAAATTAATATAATTATCTCAGAAAATGGACACTACAATAACTCTTACTATTTTTTAATGATATTTTTTTAATAACATATAAACACCATTTTATAGAACTCAAAGTCAAGAATATTCTCATATATAGTCTACTGTATTTTAATTAGACATAGTATATTGTAGTTAAAAAAATTCTACAAACACTTATTTTAATACTAAAAAGGATGTCGATTTTTAGAAAGAAAAAATTATATGGCATTCTAGAAGAGAGAATCCTTTTCCAAAATGTATAATTTTTCTTCTAGTTAGAATAGATTTGTTTTATAAAATGTGGTGAGAGATGAAAACTATCTATTTCAACTCAGTTGAAATTTGAATAATTATAAAAGAGAAAATATAGCTCCAATGACAATTTTTATTTTTTATTATTCTATATATGTTATCTATAATATGGTCTAAGATCAAAGAGAAATAATTTTATTTCCATATAGTTTTGTAGTGGCAACTAGACCACTAATTTTCAGCATTTTTGAACAACTAAAAATTATATATAAAAAGTAGGAAAATATATCAATTCTTATTCCAAATAATTATTTAAAATTATAATTCTAAACTTATCCGTTTCTACACATTTTCTACACATTTTATTAGTGTACTTCATTTTCAATTTTTAAATAATTATACCAGTTCTATGTCATTGCAGGTGAATAATTATGCTTTTGTTAACCTTTTCCTTTACAAAAGGGTGACATAGATTTGTGCTTTTACTTGAGTCCAAGTACTTACACCTGTATTTGTCATCACAACAGAGGACATAAAGAATGAATTCGGCATCCCATATTTTCAGGATGTTTTAATTAGAACACGTGAATTTGGAGCAAATGATTTTGATAAAAGGAAGAATGATTATATCATCTTGATCAACAATTAATAGTTGTAGCCTAGGAGACATACTGTCACGCTATCAAAGTTGACCAAGTCAGAATTCAAGGAAGAAATATGTGATCTTATAATTATGCTTAATTGAATAATCGGGTGTCCACAGGGAGCATAGTTCGATCCATTGATGTGTTAGTTCATTGATAGTATAAGCAATTCAAATGAAAATTTTCATTGGAAAACCATAACCAGTGACAATGAAACTAAGAACCATGGCCAAATCGAAGGCATTCTACATGAACTCCTACATGCTCTACATCATGATTTGGGTACACAAGTATAAAGGATTGGAATGCTTGGGTATACTTGGGATTAGGCCAGGTAAATATATGATGTGCGATTTCTATTCATAGGTACAACTCCAAAACAATGATGGTTTCCAGATTGCAAATGATGCTTTTTGCATGGGAACGTTAAGGCTATTACAAGGGACCCCTGACAAGAGATTTTCAGAGGAGGTAGATGAGTTTGTAAAATTATATGGGTCATGGTATGCCCAGTTTTGAAAGTTTTAAGTACAATTTTCCCATTGAAACTTCTAAGGTTTCCATCGAATACGCTAGTGCTCATGGAAGTGACAAGATAATTGGTGACATAAGATAAAACTTTATAGGAGTAAGCATCATCCAGGGATTACATTTCCACTCGATCTAGGTGGAAATTCTCGTTCATCTCTCCTCACTACAGAGTGTGTGGAGAGGGAATTTGAGTAGTTTCCTTTGGGACTGTGCGGGGGGAGATCCCATTTTGATCTGTACCATCAAATCAAAAAGGCTTATGCAGTAAGATATAAGAATATAGCACATATTGAAGACCAATGGGAAAATGCATCAGATGATCACAAATCAAGAGAAGAACCTTTTCTTGAATGTCAGTGGCATTACTTCGAGCAGCAGAGTGGTTCTGAATTCTTGACTAGATTGAGGATGATGGGGTTTGCCTTGAAATCAAATATGAGAAGACAAATGATGATGAGGATCATGATTCACAAGGTGACAAGGTGGCATAGGTCTGCATGGCTCTAAATTTTCTCATTGGTTGATTAATAAATACCTTAATTTGGTTGGCCCATTTTTTTCCAAGCGGCATAGGTCCACATGCCTTCTATAGTGATTGGTCTACGGTTTCTTTTAAATTTTCCTTTTGGTCTACAAAGATGTGACTTCTTTTGCAAGTGCTCTTTTCTTATTGGTCTAAGTATCATCGATCCTTATCCAATTGTTGTGGATTTGAATTTTCTTATATTTGGTCTATGAAGGTGTTCCATTTTTTTTTCATTTTCTCACAAGGCAGTGCTTAATTGTAATTGGATGAGCATTTAATAGTTATAGCAAGTAGTTATGGAAACCCTAATTAGGGCTTATGTGTATTCATCTCGACCATTGATTTCAAATCAGTCTTGGTCATCTGTTGTATTTGAGCTCCCTATATAAAGATTACTCCCCCTAATTTGTAAAATGTAGATGTTGGAGAATTATTGTAAGGATAATGCTAAATCTGCTTTACTCGTCATTGTTGTGTTTTGCATGGTAATATTTGTGATCAAGTTTACATTTTTATATGGTTATCTAGAGTAGGTTTCCAATTCAAAGTTGTTGACATTTTCAAGTTATTGAGACAAAGTAGAATAGTATTTTCATTAAGTAATTAGTGTAATTGAATAAGAGTAATTATGGTTGTTCTCTTGCATGACTCAAACAAATCTAGGGCACTAGTTTCTTACAGATTGTAAGAGTTTCTTGTGTGGTGACCCGATGAACATTAATACTTTACTTGAATTAGTATTGAATCTTTGATTTTCATCCATTTGATGAGATTGAAGAGGGGATGTCAATATGAAAACTATTTGAGTATACCTTAGAAGCTTACACTAGGTGAGCCAATTCGTTGATTCAGCTCCTTCTAGTAAAGTCCAAGTCATTCACAAGCCCTTCCATTCAATCTTAAGAATAGAGGGAGTAGTGAGGTTTAAATAAATCAAACAAATGTTGAAAGCCTTAAAACAATATTTTCACTGTCATATCCCTAGAAGTGCATAGTCAAATTTTGAGAAATGGTGTAAGCCACCAAGTGTTTACCACCATATTACATCATTTCATTGAGCGAGTATCCATGATTAACAAAGAACTTTGAAGTCATTCATGATCTTATGTTGCAAGCTTAGCATAAAAGATGAATTTATTCAAAAGAGAATTAGGTATTTAATGCTTCGCTCTAAAACATTAAGATATTTGATTTTGAATGTTGTAGTGGAACAAAACTCACATCAACATGATGTTAGAATAATATTCATTGTATCCCTGCCATTTTCTCTCCCACATATGCACAATCGGTCTGGTGTCTTGCTGAGCTAGCCTTTATGCTCAAAACTTGCAAACCCATTATTACTATTTTCTACGACTTTCAACTTGCAGATGTGAGATGAGTGGAGAAAGGAGTGTATGACAAAGCCTTTGCTAAGCATGAAGTAAAGGGTAGATTATTTGAACAAAAGATTTAGGAGTGGAAGTGGGCACTCCTCGACGTCTCATATTACAAGGGTCAAATCATATATAGCAATGAGTAAGAAACACTCAAATCTTCCTGCACACTGTTTATGATGCTATTTTAATATTTTCCATCAAGATTTTGAATTAAATGAAGACAGTAAATTTGTATTTTCTAGATTTGAATTTTGTATCAAGCTTTATGATCTATTGGTAGGGTAAGATAACAGAAGAAAGATCATAGAGTCTTCCTCTTGTTTCTTTTTTTTTTTTAAATCTCGTTCTGGCGATAGGTTTAAAAATTCAATTTGAAAATTGATACCAAAAAATATTCACATGATCTATATAGAATACAAAGATAGACTCCAAAAATCACATAGCTTTATTAATTAAAGATTATTATACATATAATGTCAATAATCTTGTTGAAAACAAATTAATTCTTATCTACTTGTCTATTTTTCATAACTTTTCCAACACAATGATAGTTCAGTGTGGGAAAATTAATTATTGATTGGTAACTTGTTTTGTGAATGGCATTTAAAATACATACAATGAGGAACGAGAGAAGTTGAGGAATATAGTGAACCAAATATTGAAAGAAATGGAAGTAGTTTCGCAAAAAGTGGTAAAACATCTTGTGGGTCTTGAAGTTGCTGTGGTAAATTTTGAAAAAATTGTAACAACTTCAAAATTCAAATTATTGGTATTTGGGGCATGGGTGGTACTAGAAAGACTACTCTGGAAAAATAATTATAACATTGAAACCTTCAGATGTAGATTATTCTAGTTTTTTTTTTAATATCAGAGATGCGGCAGCAAAAAATATGCGGCATAAAAAACAGCAAATTCTATTTTAGGATCTTGGTGTTACTAGTACGCTTGATTTTGATAATATAGAAGAAGGCAAAGAGATTATCTGTAACAGGTTGAGATCTATTTATGTACTTATCCTCTTGGATGATGTGGATTGTCCAACTCAATTTAATATAGTCTTGCATGGGGGAGTTTGATTATTGTAAAACCTAGGCAAAAAAGAGTGGTCAAGGCATGGAATTTGCCTGTCGTCGGTCACCCTACCTGTCATATAATTTTTTAATGAGAGGTAATTTTTTTCATCCTTTTTATTTTATATTTTAATACAAAAAATTGTTATATTTTTTTCAAAACAATTAAACATATCACTTTAAATTTAGATATTTTATAAAGTAGAAATAATAAATATTAATTAGTAATATATTCTAGTAATATATTAAAAAATCACATTAAAAAAAATTTTAATTCACGTATGTTACTTAAGAGATTTTTAAATTTATATAATTATATAATAAATAATATAAACACATATGTGTAAATTAATAAAAAAATAAATTTAAAATTTATTATATTCTATTTAACAAGATTCTTAATTAATATAAATATACAGTCATCAAAATACAAATATATTTTAAAGAGGAAAAAATATATATATATATATATATTTATCATACATATATATTATAGTATTATACAATTATATAATATTAAATAAAATATTAAGTTGTGACAAATATTGATAGTTTAGTAATAAATTTATCAGTCTACCATCTATGGTTTAAAATTGCAACGATCAATATGACCATCAAATATCAGACCTAGTTGGAACATCTCTCCTATTTATAAAATGAAAATGGAACCAATAGACTCATTTTATGTTGACAAACTTTTTTTTTTTGTTGACATGCATTGCTACAACCCTCTACAACCCTCTCCAAGCTTAGTGTTTGACAAGCTCATTACAATGTTCATAAATGCTTCCAATGACCTACCCTTGTCTTTGAAGGTACCTGGAAGTCAACTTTACTATTGCTCTATAAAAAATAATGGGAAGATCTACTGTGTAAGATCTCCAAAATATTGCCTAGTGATATGAAGAAAAGGTTGAGCGAGCTATCATTCATTACATGGAGAAGAGAAACAAATGTTCATAGATTAGAGTAGACCAGAGGAAGGCTATTGCAGTATGCGAGGGATCAGGCTGGAATGCTTTCTACAATTGGGAGAGACTTGTCAATAAATATTTGGTTGATTGTGACAACTATAATCAGATAGGCATGTATGACCAGTTGAGAGATTTAGAAACGGAAATTATAAATACACAATCACCTTAACTACCATGGTCACTATGGTCTCAAAATAAGATTACACAGATTCAGAAACAAAACCAGGCGAGATTAATAATATTTATAAAAATTTCATTAAATTTGATTACACGAAACTTCGTTTGAGTCTGTACTGTTATGGTTGACATCTTTACATTTACGATTGTTGCTTTTGTATTTTTCTAATTACCTGATAAAATCCAGATTCGAGGAATGGAATTTATTTCCCCATTTACGTGGAGGTGTTTGAATAAATTTCAATAAATCTTCTTAAATACAAGGTAACCTTTCCCTCTTGACTTAAGAATTTTGTGTTAGAGGAATTTGGAGGGAATCATATATCACCCACTTTCCAACAAGATTTGCCAAACTTGGTATGGCTTAGGTGTTTAGGAATGGTTGATAGAAAGCATTCTCTGCGAATAGAAAATCTCCGAGTTTTGGAATTAGATAATTGCTGCAATTAGTATATTTGTGGAAAGATGGGTTGAACGTAAGTGACATTTCTCTCCCGTTTACTTTCCAGTGCATAATTCGAAATATAAATAATTGTATTCTATTTTTTCCTTCCCGTAAAGAAATTGAAATTTTGTTGTAGGCTTCAGAACAGTTAAGGGTATTGATTATTGTATGTTTCCCTAGATTAAAAAGTATTTCAAAGCCCCATAGGACTTCTCAAGAATTTGAGAGAGATGTCCGTGATCTCTGAAGATCTAAAATCATAGCACTTAAACTATACTCTTAAAAAGGAAAAGATAAACAACAGAGATGGAAATTAAAAACTCTACTTTTATTGATTGTGCAATTCTGAAATTACAAAGTACGTAATATAGAAACTAATGTAAGTCGTAATCACAATAAAATTTCTGATTATTAACATGCAAATATCTTGCATGGGAACAACTGTTCTATTTATTATGCAAAACTAATTAAAATGAATTGAAAAACAATGCCTACAAAGCTAACTGCAAGAACGAAATAAAAGATGTAAAAAAAAAACTATGGCTGAAGCTTTGTGGTGGAACTGAGCATCATGTGGTGGAACTAAAGCCTTATGCAGTGGATTTGAAGTTTTACATTGTGAATGAATTCAATGCATAAATGCATGCATGAATTTATGTCTTCAATCTTTCCCTACATGAATAATGGGAATGAGACTGAGTTGATTCTTCAAGGTAGTAAAATTGGATGTAGTCAGAGCTTTGGTGAAGATATTAGCAACTTTCTCAGTGGTTGGGCAAAATTGTAACTCCATTGTACCATTTTGAACCATATCTCAAATGAAATGATGATAGATTTCAACATGCTTTGATCTAGAGTGAAACATTAGATTCTTGATCATTGCAATGGCACTACTATTATCACAAAAAATGGTTGTAGGTTGTTCTTGAACCAAATGCAAATCTTCTAGAATTCTTCAGATCCATATTGCTTGACAAATGGTTGTTGCTGCTGCAATATACTCTAATTTTGGGGAAGAGAGAGTCACAATCGCCTGTTTCTTACTACTCCATGAAACAACTCTAGAACCAAGAGAGAAAAGAGAGTTAGAGGTTGATTTTCTATCATTTGTTGAACCAATCCATTAAAAATATGTGTAACCAACAAGCTCAAACTTATCTATGGGAGACTAATGAATGTCAAAATTGTGTGTACCACTCACATACCTTAAAATTATTTGTGCAACTCACCAATGAGACTCATGTGGATCTTGCATGAACTAAGAGATAAGGCTCACAGCATAAGAAATGCCAGGTCTTGCTGTAGTAAGGTACATGATGCTACCAACCAAACTTATATATAATGTACGATCAACATGGGGACTTAGATCATCATTGGCTAACTTTTCACCAACTATAGTGCATGACATCATTATAAACTGCTTCAACAAATCAACAACATACTTTGTTTAAGAAATGTATATACCTTTAGGTTTTTGTTGCACCTCTACTCCAAGAAAATAATGCATAAGTCTTAGATCTAATAGCTTGAATTCTTGTTTCAATTCTTCTCTGAAGTTCTCAATGAGAGATATCTCTTGAAATACTTGTCTAATTGCCATGTCATCTAAAATAGGAATCTCTCCTCATAATTCCTCATGTGACCAAATACACTTTCTGATAAAAATGAGATAATCAACATAAAGAGAAACAATTATAATATCATTAGCAACATGCTAGATATAGAAGGTGTTAAGATTAAAGGTTTATAACCTTTCAAAGGTGTTACCACCTTTTACCCTCTTTTACATTTTGGTAAAGTAAAATGTTATTTCACCTTTTACCATTTAAGATTTCACTTTTGCATAGTGAAAGAGCACTCAACATTTAATAATTATTTTGCATTATTAAATGTGTCCACTTGTGAGTGGATGACTCATTCCACCTTGTGGGTGGATGAGTCACTTTACATTGTGAGTGGATGAGTCACACCACTATGGTGAGAGGGTGAAATCCTATATAAGGATTTTGACCCCTTTGTATTTCAAGAAGAAGGACACACAATGTGACACACATCTTGAGAGGTTTTCTCTCTTGTAACACTTGATTCATATTATTGAGAAACACATTCTTTCTCATTTCAAATTTGTTCTTTTTGCATCTCTATCTCTTTCTTGATTCATCTTTCCTATGATAGGCATAAGCTAAAAGTTATAATCCAAGATCTTCAAGAGTTTTTTTTCCATCAATCCCTGCACAGTATCAGAGTCTTGGATATGCAACTACCTGTTCTTGTTTGAAGATCTCTAAAGCTTTAGAAGGACTAGGTAGAGTGATCCAAGCCATGTCATTAGTGTGTCCCACAATGACACATAGCTCGACCCACATCATTAGCCATGTGGAAATGCCACATAGGAATCATGAGTCTTGCATGAACAATCAACATACCATGTCTTGTGCCAAATCATTAGCAGGTTCCATAGTGACACATTATCCGAGCCACATCATCAGCAGGTCCCATAGTATTGACATGGCAATATATTTTTACCATGATCGTCACATGGCCATTAAATTTTATGTTGTAAAATGATGACATAATCATGATATCATCACTTCATCATCACTCATGCTTGTACTTCAATGATTTTTGGAGTAACTATGGTTTTTTGGCCACAACTTGAGCATATAGACTCTGTTTTTCACAAACAAGATATCATTGGAAAGCTAGTTTTGAGACTGTTTAGTTGGTGCAGGTGTTTCAAAATTTTGATGCAGTTTTGTTTCCTATTTTGAAAGTTAAATCTGGGGTTCTACTTTTTACTCTGGCAAGCATAACTTGAGCATCCAATATATGATTTTCAAAAAATTATGTCACTGGAAAGGTTGTTTTGTATAATTTCTAGTGATGTTGGTTTTCCTTTGTGATTCTTCTCCAAGTTATTCCTCTTTTATTTTGCATATTTGCAAACTAGGTGATAACTTGTGTGTTACAAGTCCATAGATTATTTTCATCAATTATGATGACTTGTTATAGGGTATACTATCTGTTGTATACTCCTTGTGCCTTTTCTAATCCTTTATTGCATCTTATGCAAGAATTTTTGCAAATGCACTAAGATAAAATGTCACTCCTTGGTTCTCAAGATCTTGAACTTGTTTAAGCCATGATGTACTCACACTACATTAGAAAGTGGCTTGGAGGGGGGGAGGGGTTCGTGTGGGCTTAAAACCCACATTCTTTTGTCAAGAAAGTGTCCCTTCCATAGCAGTAGCCCCATGATGTGTCAATGTCAGATGCTTTTATTAGTGTCTTTACTTCTAATGCCTCTTGATGTTCTTGATTCTTCTTTTCTGCAAGAGATATTGGCCAACTTTGTCAATTTCCTATTGCCTCACCCTTATCAACATTTAGGGGATTTAACTATTGGTGCTTATGCTTCGTTGGTTCAATGGAGTGAACCATGTACTCAATATTTGTTCATATGTACTAGATAGTTGCAGTGGCTTGGTACCTATACATTTTGGCAAGAAGGAACACTTACCATATGGATACTCTTCATTATTTGTTCCTATTCTTTGGATGTAGCTTTCCATATCCTATTGATAAGCTCTTTAGGATTTGGTGTTTTATGCAATCTTTATCTTTGAGTAATGCCATCAGAAAACACTTCTCATGCAAATTATAGCATTCTCTATGTAGTTAGGTTTCATTTCCATGGATTCATGGAGTTTCTTCACATTACTAGTCCTTTTTGACAATTATTTGCAGCTTCATCATGGTCTTCTTCAAGATCAACATTGTCCCTATTTTTTGGAACAATTCTCTTTCCAGCTATCTCCTTTTGGAGTAGAGTTTTTACCCTTTGAGTTTTATCTATTTATCCTCTTTATAGATATTTGTCTATGATTGGGTACCTAATCAGACTTTTGTTGTCGGAACCAAAGTTTTCTTTGTAGTTGCCTTACCTTTTTGGGCATTATTTATAGCTGCATTGTTTCTCATCATAAGAGGGGTGTTAGAGTAAAGGCTTACAACCTTTCACTCTTGCATGCTAAATGTGTTACCGCCTTTTACCCTATTTTTTGTTTTGGTAAAGTAAAAGGTTATTTCACCTTTTACCACTTAAGATTTCACTTTTGCACAATTAAAGAGCACTCAACATTTAATAATGCTTTTGCACTATTAAATGTGTTTACTTGTGGGTGGATTAGTCACTCCACCTTTTGAGTGGATGACTCACTCCAGTTTGTGGGTGGATGAGCCACACCACCTTGTGATTGGATGAATCACACCACCTTATGAGCTGATGAGTCACACCACCTAGTGAGTGGATGACTCACACCACCTTGTGAGTGAATGAGTCACACCACTACAATGAGAGAGTGAAATCCTATTTAATAATTTTCACTCTTTTGTATTTCAACAAGAAGAAGGAGGAGGAGACGTATTGTGATGCACATCTTCAGAGTTTTTCTCTCTTTTAACTCTTAATTCATATTATTGAGAAACCTATCCTTTCTCATTTCAAGTTTGTTTTTACTACTTCTCTTTCTCTTTCTTGCTTCATCTTCCTTGTGATAGGTATTTACTACAGATTATAATCTCGGATCTTAAAGAGTTATTTTTCACCATGTAGGATTTGATGAAAAACAATTCTTGAAGATTCAATATTATAACCTATAGCAAATACTTGTAATAGGGAAGATGATGCAAGAAAGAGAAAGAGAAGTTGAAAGAACAAAAATGGAACTGAGAAAGAATGTATTTCTCAATAATATGAATCAAGTGTTACAAGAGAGAAAAACTCTCAAGATGTATCACATTATGTCTCCTACTCCCTCTTCTTGAAATACAAAGGGGTGAACATTCTTTAATGGCATTTAATCCTGACACCAATGTGGTGTGAGTCATCCACCCACAAAGTGGAGTGAGTCATACACACACAAAGTGGACACATTTAATAATTTAAAAGCATTATTAAATTTTGAGTTCTCATTAACTATGCAAAAGTGAAATCTTAAGTGGTAAGAAGTGAAATAACCTTTTAGTTTACCACAAGGTAAAAGAAGGTAAAAGCTCATAACACCTTTACTATGCAAGAGTGAAAGGTTATAATAATTAAGTCTAACACCACCCTTAAGATGAGTGAAAATGAAACTACAAACAATGCACGAAAATGCAAGGCAACTACAAAGAAAAGTTGGGTCGCAACTACAAAGAAAAGTTGGGTCCCAACAACAAAGGCCTGATTAGGTACCCAATCACAACCAAGTCTCTGGAAAGAGGAGAAAAATAGAGATAACCCAATGGGAAAAACTCAATTCTAAAAAGATATCTTTGGAAAAGGATTATTCCAAAAAATATGAACAATGTTGATCTTGAAGAGCACCACGATGAAGATGCAAACAACACTTAAAAAGGACTGTTGATGCAAAGAACATCCATGGAAACAAAACCTAACCAAGTAGAAAAGGCTATAATGTGCATGAGGAGTGTTTTTTTATGGCACTACTCAAAGATATAGATGGAATAAAACCAAAGCCTAAGGAGTTGATCAATCAAATGTGGAAGGTTGCATCCAAAATATGAATGAATAAATAAGAGTGTCCATATTGTAAGTGTTCCATCTCACTAGAATGCATAGGTATCTAGCCATTGCTACCCCCTAGTACATAGTAAAAAATACTAAATATATGGTTCACTCCATCGAACCAAGGAAGCATAGGAACCAATAGTTAAATCCCATAAATGTTGATAAGGGTGAGTTGACAAGCAACTGAAAATGTGGACCAATATCTCTTATAGAAAAGAAGAACCAAAAACATCGAAAGACATAAGAAGTACAAACACCAATAAGGGCACCTTTCATTGACATATCATGGGACTAATATCATGGAAGGGACACTCACTTGATAAAGGAATGTGGTTATTAGACCTAGATAAACCCCCTCCCCTCCCTCCCTCACAAGGCACTTTATAATATAGTGCAAGTACTTAAGGCTTAAACAAGTTCAAGATCCTTAGAAGCAAGAAATGGAACTTTATCTTAGTGCATTTACAAAAAATCTTACAAAAAGATGTCATCAAAGATCAGAAAAAGCATAAGGTGTATACCAAAGATAGTATAACACATAAGGAGTCATCGTAATTAACAAAAATGATCCTTGGACTTGTAACACAAAAGTTACTACCTAGATTGTAAAAATGAAAAAAAAGAAAGAGGTATGACTTGGGAGAAGAATCACAAAGGAAAACCAACATCACTAGAAACTTTACAAAAACAACCTTTCTAGTGATATAACGTTTTCAAAAATTAGATATTGGATGCTCATGTTATGCTTGTCGGAGTAGAAAATAGAACCCCAATCTTTGACTTCCAAAATAGGCAATCAAATTGTATCAAAATCACACAAAACCTTCACCAACATAACTAGCTCCAAACTAACTTTTTAGTGATATCATGTTTGCAGAAAGGGTCATGGTGTGCTAAAAAGTGGTGATTTAAAAAATATTTAGTTCTAAAATGCCTCAAAGAATTTCAAAATCTATTCGAGCTATTTTCCCATCCATCCTGACACTAAATGAAAAAAATTAATACCTTTATTAGGAATACTATATCTTTTGATACCAATCCTATATGGTCAACTTTAAAAACATCCTGAAAATGTGTTTTTGGCACGTTCTTGTGTATTTTTTACTTCAAACATATAGCTTATGACTTTATTTTCACCAAAATTTGATGAAATGAAAAGGGTTTCTTAAGAATGTTCCTAGCTTTCCATAAATGTAAGGTTTTTAAAATTATGGATTCAGTAAGTAATTAATACTTATTTTATAATGGATTTATGTATAAAGTGCTAAATAACACACTACTTGAAAAAAAACTATAACTTTATAATGGTACAACATTTTTGAAATCCAAAATATGCATCACATTCTATGTTTCTTCTCCTATAAGAAAAAGAAAAATTAAATTTTGCATATTTTTGAATTAGTTAAGGTGGTCAGACATGAGAGTTTTTAATTCCAAAAATAATAAAGTAGAAACTCAATAATTAATAATTTATATAAGTAAAAAACACCCAAAAATATGTGTCACATCTAGGCATGAGTATACTTCTTATATCTAGAATATTATTAAAAAATATTATCATTTGATTTTGATTAAGGTCGTCAAACATACATCCACTTCTTATTTTTGTCTTGAAATTTTTTTACTATTGCATTAAAATTGAAAATTTTAACCAATCAATTTTTTTTTTGGATAAGGCCTAGAAGTTTAGAAACTAAATTTAATTTCCTAGAGATCCTTTTCTCTCAACCTTTAAATTATATAATGTTTATAAGAAGTAGAAAATTGCATGTCAAGTTGACATAACCTTGATTTGTTGATTTTTTATTCCCATTTAAGAGCATAGTTTGGTTGACTATGATCCTACACATATCCAATAATGGAGTCTGTATGCTCAAGATATGGCCAAAAAACATGGTAACTCTAAAAGTCACTAAAAGGCAAGCATGAGTGATGATTTAGTAATGGCATCATGATAACGTCAACATTTTATAGTATGTAATTTGTGGGCCATGTGGTTGTCATGGCAAAAAAATATTGCCATGTCATTTATGTGGGACCCAATGATGACATGGCTTGGGCCACATGTCATCGAGGGACCCACTGATGATTGGGCACAAAATATGGCATGTTTATTGTGCATGCAATATTGATGATGCCTATGTAGCATTTTCACATGGATGATGATGTGGCCCGAGCCATGTGTCATTGTGTGACCCACCGATGACATAGCTCGAACCACTCTGCCTAGTCCTTCTAGCTTCAAAGATCTCCAAACAAGAACCAACAATTGTAGATCCAAGGATCTAATACCATGTAGGAGTTGATGAAAAACAACTCTTGAAGATTTGGGATTATAACCTGCAACAAATACCTATCACAGGAAAGATGAAGGAAGAAAGAGATAGAGAAGCAAAAAGAACATACTTGAAATGAGAAAGAATGTGTTTCTCAATAATATGAATCATTTGTTACAAGAGAGAAAAGCTCTCAAGATTTGTGTCACATTGAGTCTCCTCCTTCTTCTTGAAATTGAAAGGGATAAACATCCTTAAATAGGATTTCATCCTCACACCAAAGTGGAGTAATTCATCCACTCACAAAGTGGACTGACTCATCCACCCACAACGTGGAATGAGTCGTCCACTCACAAGGTGGAGTGAATCATCCACCCATAAGGTGGAATTAGTCATCCACACACAGAATGGACACATTTAATAATGAAAATGAATCATTAAATGTTGAGTTTTAATTCACTATGTAAAAGTGAAATCTTAAGCACGGTAAAAGGTGAAATAATCTTTTACTTTACCACAAGGTCAAAGAAGGTAAAAGGTGGTAACACCTTTACTCTACAATATTGAAAGGTTATAAACCTTAACTCTAACATAGGGTTGGCTCTAAAGGACTTTGAATGAATAATTTATTTAAGAAATAGCTATTAATTTGTTCATACCAAGTATGTGAGCCTTGCTTCGACCCATATAGTTCTTTATTCAACTTGTAAACCAAGTGTTCTTTCCATAAAATCTCAAAGGCAATAGGCTGATCGACATAGACCTCTTCATCAATATTATAACCATTTAGAAAAGTTGATTGAACATCCATATAATAGATTGACTTTTTGTTTTGAGTAGTAATAGATAATATAATTTTAATAGTACCAAACTTGACAACTAGAGTGAGGTAAAAGCACAAACCTATGTCACCTTTTATAAAGAAAAGTGATATCAGAATGTGACAGTTCAACATTAATGACAAAAAAAATGTTATTTGCGTTTAAAATATGAAGATGATGTAAACTGATGAAATGTGTAGAATTGTATGAATTTTATGCCTATAATTTTTATTTATTTTTTGACTAAGAATTTGTTCATTTTATTTTATTTTGAAGTCCCTTTTTTAACTGTAAAAAATATAGGATGTAGTTATCATCAAACAAGTATGTGCAAATCATCTTTTTTTGTTATGATTTGAAAATATTTTATAGATGACATGTATAGCTAGTGCACAAAAAAATAAATAATTATATTTGATGTATATTTTCTTTGTTATAAGTACTCAAGTTCGACCTTGTCAGAATCCAATAGTTTTTTCCTCCCATCAAAACTTCCCTATCAAATCTATACCTTCTTGAAAAAAAATTACATATTCATGAAGAGGATTCTCTCCTCTAGTGATAAATATATATTTTAAATTTTTTTGATATGATTTACTATTTTTTTTCATTTTTTGAGAGAGCATCTTCTGAAATGTTGAAATATCGACTTATAATATTTTTAGATTATAGCATATTATAACTAATCAAAACACTCAAAAATTTATATAATGATGATATTGAATCTGAAATCTATAAAAGGGTATTTTTAGTTTTTTTTTTTAAATTGAGTTTTGATAGAGAAATGAGATTTGACCAAAACAGGATTTTGTCTCTAAATAATCTACTCCAGATGATTGAGTGAATCCTTTAGCAACTAGTCCAGCTTTGTGTCTTTTCACAGAACCATCAACATGATATTTCACCTTGTAAATCCATTTGACATCAATCACCTATTTTTCTTTTTGAAGTGAGACTAATTCCCATGTATCATTTTTCTCAATAGAATGCATCTCTTCATTCATGGCATCAATCCACACATGTTGTGTCGCAACTTCTTTATACACAGAAGATTGAACTCAAATGGAATTTAACTATGCAAAATTAACAACTAGAACCACATTAGAACTCCTTTGATATGGGTATAAAAGTACAAATATGTATCAATTTTCAGGCCAACTTATTAGAATGACTAAATTTGAGTGTTTCTATCTAAAAATAAATTTTACTCAAACATATGATCTAGATAAATTCATTCTAGCTATTTTATATATACAACTGTTCTCGCACTTTTCCAATTTGAAATGTCAATTAAATGCATGTTTTATACTAGTTTGTATCAAACTACTAAAGAAATAAAATTATTTCAAAAAATTGATATTTCAATAACTTTTACTCTTTTTAATGATATTTTTTCAATAACATATAAATACCATTTTATAGAGCTCAAAGCTAAAAATATTTTTAGATAGAGTTATAGAGTTTTACTAAGATATAGTATATTGTAATTAAAAAATAATACAAGTACATATTTTAACACTCAAGAAGATGTTTATTTTGAGAAAGAAAAAAATAGTAAATCTTATTAATTTTTTGAAAAAAACATATGGTGTTCTAGAGGAGAGAGTCCTCTTCCAAAATTTAATACTATCGATTTTAGGTGATTAAAATTTGGATTGTTACAAAAGAGAAAATATCATTCAAAAGCCAATTTTTATTTTTGAATAATATATCTATATATCTCATCTATAACATAATCTAAGATCAAAGGAAAACATGATTATTTCCATATTTTTTTTGGTTGGAACTAGACATCTCATTTTCAATGATTTTCAACTTAACATCCTTAAATAAGAAAAATATAAAAATCTTGTTCCAAATAATCATTAATAATTTCCCAATAAAGATACAAAGTTGGGATTTGGCATCTATTTTTTTTCCTCTTCTGAACATGAACACGAACATATGTAGAGCAACCAAATACATGAAAGTGAGCTACTAAGGGACTGTCCAGTCGAGGCTTTCTTTGGAGTGGTATTCTGAAGCACTTTTTTGGGATTTGATTCATAATATAAACTATGGTAGCTACTAAACCTCCCAAAAAAGAATTTTGAAGGATCTTATCCTTTTACATACTTCATGCCATCTCCATAATAGTATGATTCTTTCTTTCTGCAATACCATTCATCTGTGGGGAAAAGGCTATTCTAAGCTGTCTTTGAATGCCATGCATGTCACAAAACTAAGAAAACTCTTTGGAGATAAATTATCCCCCTCTATCTATTCTGAGTATTTAAATGGAATTCCCATTTTTCTTTTCTACCATAGCTATGAAATGCTTGAAGCATCCATGTACTTCATATTTTGGGGTAAGAAAATGGACCCATGTGTGGTATTATAAATCCTCAATAAGAGTAAAAAACTAGATATTCTTATCCATGGATTCCTCTTACATAGAACCAGAAATATCAGAATGCACAAGCTCTAGAGGAGATTTTTCCCTCCATGATTTGTTCACTTGAAAAATTTGACGATGCTTCTTACCAAGAGAACACCCTAAAGAAACTTCTTCTTTTACCTCAATAGAAGGAATTCCTCTCACCATGTCCTTTTTATGAAGAGAAATTAAGCCTTGAAAATGAAAATAACCATACCTTTGATGCCATAACCACAAATCATCTATAGTTTCCTTAAGACCATGCATATTAGCATAAACCAAAGTGAGAGGAAACAATCTATTCTCTTGTTGGAAGTGTAATGGGAAAGTAAGATAATAAGAGGGAGTGGATCAATATCTATAAAAATTTAATACTTCAAACATATATCACATCTAATATCCTCACCAAAAACCCTTATCTCAAAATACCATATATCAAATAAATATTTATTGCAATGATGTATCAGATCTAACAACTAATAACATCAATAAAATACATAAGCAAATGATCAACACATAACATAAAGATTTAGTTTCATAGAAACCCTCCAAGGTGAAACTAATATTATAGTAGGGATGAGACCCACAAATCTTCACTATTGCAGTAATAAAGTTTTCCTACTAGGGGTATAATTTTAATCACTTTTTATAATCTACCCTATGAGGGGCCTACCCTATTAAGAGCTTACAAGACTTATACAATGTACCTTGATTAAGGGATTTGACCTTAAAGCCTAGTAAGTACTTGGTTAATATATATATAAAGGTCTTTTAGGACCACTCTATTAAGATAATTATGCTAAAATACTTGCTATAATGTATTAGTAACTAATCATTCGAAGTGCATTGAAATGGTGATAAGGAATCTTCTCTTTACAATATTTGATCTGATATATGTATACTTTGCACTTCACTTCCTATGTGCTACTTGATTGCTTTATTTGATTCACCTTCACACTTTGCATCTAACATCAAAACTCAAAACCTTTCTTGGATACGTACTCTCTCTATAAAATAAGGGTTTTGGTCCTCCTCTTATAATCAACTATATAATTTTATAGATCAAGATCAATGATCTAGATCCATGTTTTTTGCTACTTGAACCTTCCATTTTTCTATTTGTCTTATCACCTTGTATATGTATTAATGATCCATAAAAAATGTGTAAACTTCTTAGTGATTGACTCCTTGATCATTAAATCAAGTTTCTAGATTGACAAAAATGCTTTACATTAATATTTGTGTCATTCCAAAAAAAATGTCAAAACTAGTTTACTCAACACTTGAACACCTAACATTTGGTCATGTCTAATTTTCATGCTAACACTTGGTCTCTACTCTTCTTGGCTTACTTTATGTTACTTGTCTTCTATAAGCTTGTCTTATTCTATCTCTCTAACAACTTGATTCATATTGGAGTACTCAACTACTATAGAATATCTTGAAAATAACAACTGATCATTTCTAACTAGAAAATATATATAAGCTCACTATACATTTCTCAGCCTTAATAGAATGGCTTGGTTGTAGTGATGTCTGACCAAATCTTCCTAATGAATAACTAAGTGTTTAACACTAAATAATAATATCATGATTTCCTTTAGGATCAACAATGGCCCCCTTTGACATTAGTGGAGAAAAACTTCATCGTGATAACAAATATTCAAACCAAAACCGAAACACAAGTACACACTGTTAAAATGTAATCCATAACTATAGCTCAACATTCATGTTTTGTTCTAATTATATACCTATCTATTTTCAAAATTCAAAAATTTCCCCCATTTATTTGTCTATCAAGATGCTTCACATACAACTCAACCATTTCCCTTTTACCAAATTCTTCATTCCCCCTTGGTTGTGAAGCTATAACATCATCACTAAACACTATCCCAAATTGTTCTAACAGATTCTAGAACTTGAATCTTGACTTATATCATAACAAATAGCTCAACTAAACTATCAATAGTAGAAATATTTTGATGTTTTTGCACAATCTCCTTTTTTGATGTAAATTCTTTCTATATAACCTCAAATGAGGTATCCACATATTTTGTATAGATATAGGATGTGCCCTTATTTGGCCATCTTTAGCTACCAATTCTTCTATACATCCTTGGAAAAATATCAACTGGTTAAAGTGAAATGAGATTTAATTTGGGTCCTATGCTTAGTGAGCTTCCTACCGACTTCAAATTAAGTAGTATCTTATCTATGTTATCTTGAGTTTCTTCGGTAAAATTTGAGACACCACACAATTTATCATATAAAGAAGTTGTATTCTTAAATGCTTCCTCCAATGTATTTACAAGAGTAGAAATTTCAACCTTCCTCAATGCTAGTTCTACTAAAATTTTCTCAAAAACTTTCTTCTCAATCTTCTTTACTAACCATTGCATTAGTTTTTCATTTGCATTAGTTTCATTGTCATTAACCTTCTCTACAATATGAAATAATTGAGACATTATAGTTACTTTCTCATTAACATGTTTAACATCAAAATCATAAACAAAAATGTATTTGATTTCATGCAATACCTTCTTTTATTGTTTATCTCTTCTTAGTTCCTCTTGTTTGGCCCTCATTACCAATAGCTCTTCTAGAGTGATCATTTGGTCATATGTTAATTTATTTGTGTCCCAATTTGAAATCACAATAACTTCATCTAATGTCATTGGCTTATAAGGTAATCTAATCTTCTTTTTATCAATATTCTTCTTCTTTGAGTCATGAGTGCTAGAGCTCGACAATGATAATTACATGCAGGAAGCTCCACACTCAGTCTTTGAACTAATTATTGTGCCTCACTGGCCTCCTTCGGCTTGGAAATGGTAAGCCTCCCCTCAATATGTGTGTGTTCAAATATTGAAATTGGTCAAATTGTCTCCTTAGTTTCCTTAATCTGAGGTCCTGAGATGACAAGTCTTGTCTCACTAGTAGTAGATTGCTCTACTTGCATGTTTTAGATCCTATCCTCTTGTTCTCATCTTTTGTACCCTTGCTAACACCATTAGTATTTTCAGGCTCTTGTCAATTATTTCATTGGCTATTATACACCATTCTCAACAACCTTATTGTCATCTTGTGTCTTTCCTTGAATTTGCACATTAGAATCAATAGTAGCTATAGATTTATCTATGATTGTAATTGTTACCTATTGAGTCTATCCTTGCTCACTAATCTTAGGATATTCCTTGATATGACTATGACTAGATTGAGCTTAGTCAATACATCTCTTATTGACTTTTCTTCAAGGATAATATTGAGAAACCCCCCTCTAGATAAAAAATGTATACAAATTTAGCGAATCAAACATTAGAATTTTTTTAATTTTTAAGTAGGAATTTTTTTAATTTAATTAACAATTTTTTTCCAGTTGTATGAAAATTCTATAAAATCCTAGCTAATCTTTCATTATTATGAAAATTGTGGACAAAACTACACATACCTAGAAAGAATAACTTTATTATTAGTATATGGAGCCTAATTAATTATGAAACTTTAAGCCCACTTTTATCATTATAGTTTAGCTCCAAATTATTGAATGATGGTTTGAGAAAAACACCGTTAGATGATCCTAAACTAATTACCTAAATCCTATTTCAAGCCAAAATTTTAAAGGGATAATAAGTTTAAAGGAATGTCCCCAAAATAAAGACATGTGTCACAAATCAAATATGTTTTGAGACAAGGTAAGAAAGGATAAAATGTTTCATGAAAAGTCTTTGGAATAGAGACACATGTTAAATCTGTGTACTTAATTTGTAACATGGCCTAAATTTTTACCAAATATTGGTAAATATAACCATTGATTGAGAAAATCCTTGGAAATTGTAGGAAAAAATATTTCATTTCCCACGCAAAAAAATTAGAATCCATTTGTGAATTCATAACTAAAATACAAATACTTATGTATTATTATTGGAAATTGGCCTAAGCATGTGACACAATTTTGATAAAGTACAGGTGACATGGACACCCCTAAAAGTGCATAAAAATTAGCAAAATTTGGTGTCCCTGATGAATGAGATTATCCAAAAAGTGCTAATTAGGGACACTAAAGTTATCCTTTCTTTGCTTTGGAATCTTCATCCTTTTCTTGATCACTTTCTCCAGTCTTGTCTAGTCCTTCTACAACCTATGTCACTTTTGTCAAAGGGTCTTCTATAGGTTCATCCTCTATTGTGACTATGTTGGTTTATTTCCTAGTTTTTTGTAACATACTTTGTACATGATGAACCATTACCCTTTGTGGAATTGATTATAATGCACTTGAGGAATATCCTTTTAGCACAATGTCTAGATATGACCTTAATTTGGGAGGTGGACAATCCACATTTCTCACCACATTTATATTGCATTTCTTGAACATTTTCTTCTTCTTGCTCACAAATCTATTGGATGCCATTCTTAAACTTAGGGTTTCAATGATGCTGTAAGGAGCCTCCTCGTATGTTCTTATCAAATATGAATCCTTTGTTAAAACGGTTATAGGAGATTGTATCAGATATGAACTAATGGTCTATATTGTGATTGTCCTAATGAAATTGAGAGCAGTTGACACATCCATGTTTTAGATACTTAGTGATTCAAGAATGACTACATTATCTTGACTGTTAAAACATTAAAATTTCACTAACGATGATACAAAGCATTTTCACTTGATGATAAGGGTGTTGATTTGATACCTTGATGATTAAGTTTTATGCTTTAGATAATTTATTATTCTTTAATTAGTTTTGTTATGATGATTAGGTATGCATGCCTAATGATGATTATTCTGGTACTTTAAACTGAATTAATGAATAAGTTATGTTATATTGATTATGTGATTTCAGATGATTAAATGTGGGTAGAAATGAGGTAAATAGTGATTTTATGAAAGATTCATGTTCTAATTTATGTAACTATCTAGATAGGTTTTTAATAAATATGCATATGATTTTCTTGGGCTATTGATGTGTGCAATGAGTGTGTAGGATATTTTAGCTAAAAAATTTAATGGGGAAACAAAACTGAACCCTATGTATCAATTGTGGAAACCAAGGTTAAATTTGATGAAAGATGCAAACCCCATTGTTCATATTTTATTTGTTTCATGGGTTGGATGAATGTATCATTTTGTAATCAGTAAATGTTAATGTTTCATAATAGTGTTTTTATAGTGTCCCTCGCCACTTGTGTATTGTGTATGCATTCTAGTATGATAGTTAGAGGTAACCGAGTAACCTAAAGATCTAAGTTGGATTTGATTAGTGGCCTTTTTGCTAATCAATTAGTAATCAAGATTAATTATCCTAATTAGGATTAGTGGGTAATTTGCATTTTAAGGGTTGTTAGAAAGTCCTAAAATATTCCTAGCTTTTGATAGGTCTCTAATTAATCCTAAAGGCCTAAAATCATTAAATCTAAGTACCCAAGGGGTATGGGTATGGGTTGGGGACATTTTCCATTCCCTTAGCCCCTTTTGTTGACTTTTATGATCACTCAAAAAGTCCATTTTTTCTTTAGTGCGAAAATTGATTGCTTTCTTCTTGAGTTGGTAACTTTAACTCCACCTTGAGGTATAACTAATGTCTAGTGGAGTTAGGATCATATTTAGGGGGATTCTTGGGAGAAGTTTTGGTTGTTACCCAATCTCTAGTTTTAGAGAAAATATTTGAAGATTGAAGGAAGGAAAAGCTCATCGTAAACTTGTTCATGTTGCCATAACTTTGTTGTGAAGGTAAGATTCTTCAGCTCTTTTTGTTATGTTGTTCATGTTGTTCATGCATATGTTATTGATTTTTTTCATTGATATGCTTGTATGTATATTGGGTATGCTTGGGATGGATTGAAACATGTTTTATTGAATGCTTTTCCTTCATGTTTTGCTTGATTTTTGAGAGTTTTTGTGGGTTGTTTTGGCATTACTCACCCTTGGATAGGGAAGAAGTGGCCATGTATGGGGGAAGGGCTTTAGTTGGACCCCAATAGTGTAGAGTCTTTTCTCATGACAAGAAGAGGGAAAGAAGGTAGGGTGTTATGGGCCCCTACTTGTCATCACATATAAGGTTTTGGAATTTTGAAAATTGAAGAAATGGAAGAGTGAAAATCCTTATAATATTGGCCTTGAAAGGGCATTTGTGTAAGAATGGAAGTTCTTGAGATTTTAGCTTCGAAAGGGCTATGTTGTGGTATTGTGATCAATGTCTCCTATTGGGAAAATCCAACTTCTTCCTAGTCTAGTTCAACATTGGACCTATTGTGCAAACTAGGATGGGAGTGCATGCTTGATTTGTTCTTCATGTTATGTTTGTTTTTCCTCTGGGTCAGCTTTTGTCTTCTCCATGATCACCATGATGTTTTGAAGATATTGAAAAGGATCCCTTGTTAAGGACCAAGAAGAGAATTCAAATTGTAATGTAATATTATGTAAAAGTGCATTATAAACTCTTGTTGAAGTGGCAAGGATGTTGGGTTTTCTTACTGATTCTTTCCTAACAGAGCCTTGAACCGGGTTGAATAATAGAAGAGGAAAAGATTTTTTAAAAAACGAGTATTGTTCCTTGATTAAGAGAAGTTTCATTGTATCATTGAAATGTGGTTTCAAATTTTCTTTCATTGTAGTTTTGATCTCTAATTAGAAATGAATCACATGGTTGTTTAAAATGTTGCTTTATATTATAATGAAAATTTTCTTTCCTTGTATAAATGATGGTTTAAGTGTGATTTGTAAATTTCTCTACATGCATTCAAGTGCAAAATGAATAATAAATATAATCCTTGGATTAATCTTTTTTAAGTATGATAAAATTGCATAGATTTAAGGGATACACTATTAGTTTTGTAATCCCATATGGAACATTAGGAATTATAGCTCCTAGGTAATATTTTAGTTTGTTAGCATTTCAAAATATGACTCAATTAAGGAAAAATAAATCCATCTTTAAAAATTATCTCAAAAAAATACTTATTCAAATAAAATAAAAACAAAACCAAACCAAACAAATCTCTCAAAACATCCACCTACAGGATGTTGTACTTTGTATGGGATAGAAATTTAATTGTTCCCTTAGACAGAGAATCTTAGAAGATTCTCTAGTTATTCTTAAACTTATTAAAAATTTAAATTTTAAAAAAATAATTACAAAATGCATAAAGGAAATCCTATATAGCTTAAGACCTTACCTAAACAATTTTTAAAAACTTATTACACCCCGCTCCCTATCCTAAGTATTTACTACACCCTACTCATTACTTCCTATGTTGACAAGGCTTAAGAAAAATGAGAGATCTCCGAAAAAGGTGTTCCACATTACCCCAGATCTATTTGGTTAGTGGTATTATGGTTGAAAAGGGAGTGGAGCAGGTTTGTGATAAAGTAAATTCATTAGGTTACCTTCCCTTTTGTTTATGCTTGCCTTGGGCTGCACTCACGTACCTTGGTGGTGCCTTGGGCTGCGTTTGAAGACCTTGGTCTATGTGAGGATGCTTGAGAATCCACCCAAGCATGTTGGAAGAAGGTTAGAGGGGGTGGGTGAGTACGGTGGTTGGTGAATCCACTTGCCAAGTGAGTTTGAGTTATGTAGCATGTGTGTAGTGGTTAGTTTGGGGTTTGGGTGGGTTAAAATATTTTTGTTTATTTTAGTGTTGTATTATATTTAATTCCATAAGCGTATGATGGGAAGTTTAGGGGTTGGTGTTAGTAGGTAGTTTGTATAGCTTTGTTTCGTATGTATGAAGGGTTAGGTGAGTAGAATGTTTAGGTTAGTTGTTTTTTTTAAAGTCATAGTATTAGCTTTTATTTTTTATTTCAAATAAAGTTTTAGTATTAGTTAGTTCTGATTATAAAATTTAATTGTTATAATTTAAATATTGGAATGTATTTTAAAGTTATTATTTTTTTAAGGTTTTGTATCAATTAAGTGTAGTTATACATTTTGTTAAGTGGATAAATTAGTACTTTATAAAGTTGTATAGTCAATGTTATTTTAAATACTATGAATTAGTATAAGTTAGTGTTAGTTGAAGTGATTTTATTGAGAGTTAAGTTAAATGTCAAAGGTCGGTTTGTTAGCTAGTAAGAGTTAATTGTTTGATAAGTGTTAAGATAGTATCGTATATTGGTTTTGGGATTAGTTGTATTAAAGTTTTTATTATGTTTAGAGTGTTAGGATTATAATTGGTAAGTAGAGTTAATAAAGTTTAGTTATTTTATGAGATGTTAAGATTAGACGGTATTGTTTCTTGAAATAGATTTTTAGTATTAGTTTAAGATTAATTTGCTTTAAGTTATAGATATATTTTTATCTTTGAAGGTTCAGTTAAAGTGTGCTTTTTATAATATTAATGTAATTGTACTGAAGGTATCTTAGGGTTAGTAAGGGTTATGTTATGGTGCAAGGATTTATAGGTTAAATCAAATTAAGTAGTGGTTTGCAAATTGCTTTATAAGTTAGGAATGTAATACTCTATTTATTATTGTAAATTCTTTTTTTTTTTTTTTTTTTTTGTACCATTATTATTATTATATAAAGTTTTTTTTTTAATAGATTGTAGATTTGAAAGTAATTACTTTTAAAATAAAGTTGAATTTTTTTAATGTAATTATATTTAAGCTTAGAGTTAAATGAGTAAAACTGTTATATCATTTAAGTTATTAAGTTAAGGTTAGTAGGTAGTGAAGGGACCACAATTCATGTTGAATTAACTTTAAAAAGTAAATAAAAGTGATAGGGTGTCAAATCTTTTAATTAATGGTAAATTGGATTGTTCAAATTAAATTAATAGTTTGCATAATGAATGCTCTGATTTAACGATCTTTTCATACTCATTGATGATAAACTTAAATGTTAATGATAGGACATCATTAGGAGATCCTGTATCTATTTCTCATTATTCTTTATGTTAACATGTGCTTTTAAACATGACAATCTTAGTGGTGTTATTAATCTTTTTAAAATAAAAATTGTGTGTTTTTGCCCCAATTTTTGGGCATGACAGGTGCACTTCTTCACAACTTGATAGTTTGTAACTCCTTTGTACTTCACACTATCTGCTAAAAACATACCTTGAATCTCTTCTCAATCTCTACTAAACACTCTCTACTTGCTCATATTTGTTGTTCTATAAAAAAATGTATACTAGGTGTACAAACTCAATTATAAATTTTTCTATATACCTTAAAAGTATGAATTTAGGGCCTCATTAATAATCAATACATGTAGTAGGTGGCATACAACTGTCTCAATTAATACAATATAAATCAACCATAACACTTCATTTTTACTTTACCAAATAAGTTAGTACCTTAGCTTGCTATTTATTGAAATTTTATTTCATCACTCTGTCAATACCATAGCTCAGTCACAACTAAAATCACTAATCTCAACTCACTCGATATTGTAATTTAAGCCATACTACAACTCAATCACTACTAGGTTACCAATAATTATGCATAGAACTGACTATACCTCAACTTGGCATACGTAGCCATTACTCAATTCACACTTCTATTCTATCCTAATGCATCTCATCTTATGTAGATATGGAGTTCACTACATCTTATGTTAGGAACAGATGTATGGTATATAATTTAAAAGTATACTTCCTTATATACCTTCTTTGGTTCGTTTGTAGTAGTGTGATCACTCAATCTATTTGATTGGATGATCTTGACATTATTAGCTACATTGATCTTTGCTTCTTCCTTATTTTTCCAAGTCTGATTTATCTAGTTTCTTATTTTTTCAGCTTAAAAACTTCCTTTGACATTGTTCTACCCACTTTTAGGTGCTAGTGCTTAGGTTTTTGTAGTTTCTTTTTAAATGTCCAATCATATCACAGCTATAACAAACTATACTGTTATTTTATTTCCAAAATGTTTCCTAATACAATTTGGTTCAATATGACCATATTCATCACATAAATGATAGTTGTACCATGTATTGTAATCTCAATTTTTTTTTTTTATTAGACCATACACTTTAAATCTAGATGTAACTCGTTTGTTTCTAGCCTTTGATCTCCACTCATTTGCCTAATGTCTATCCATTGAATTTTGGAATATGATTGATCTTACCATTCTTTCTCCTAAAAACATTTTTTATGTGGCTCAATTTTTTGTAGTGATAAAATGTATGTTTGTTCTTTGGATTTGCATTCCTTTTCTCTCCACTCTTTGATGATTTTTCTTGCTCGGTAGATGATAGGTGCTTGGTATGTCTTTGTCCAGAGATACCATGGGATATTCTTTATGATCACATATGTTCCTCAAAGTATATCATAGCTTCTTTGTGTTTATTCATCCTTTTAAGATCTCAACTCATTCCTTAGATGGTCATTCTCTGATGCCAAATTTTCAATCTCCACATCTTTCCTATTCATTTCTTGATTTGCACTTAGTAGTGGGTTGAGCATGTCAAATTTCTTATGTATAAGCTTTTGCACATCAGATGTCCTTTCATAAAGTCTTTTAGCCATTTGCCTCTTGTCTTTACTAGCCATTATCTTATCTCCTTTATCTTTCCTTTTATATTTTCTCACTTGACATAACCTCACTCATTGAATTTCATGTTCTCTCTATAGTGGTCATATCTCTTTATTCAAACTATTGTTCCTTTCCAATAAATCTTCTATTGGTGCTTCACTATCACTAAAATTTCCATTATCAAATAGATCTTTAGTGTCTTTCTCCTTATATTGTGTGTCATTTTGCTAGATTTCCATCCCCTTCCTTCTCTTTAAAGGTTTATTTAGTTCATCTCTTTCTTTATAATTTTTCTACAAGACAAGTTATATATAAAACTTTTGGTTCTCAATGATCTTTCCCAATTTGTAGGCCTCCATTTCCAAGATCTTCACTCTCAAGTGGTTAGCCTTATTCTAAGAGAACTATGCTTTGATACCAATTTTTGGATGTCTAATGGGAAAGTAAGATACTAAGAGGGGGAAAATTAGGATCTATTAAACTTTAACATTTCAAACATTAATCACATCTAATATCTTCACCAAAAACCCTTATCTTAATACACTGCAAATCAAATATAAAATTATTGCATTGATGTATCAAATCTAACAACTAATAACATCAATAAAACATGTAAGTAAATGATCAACACATAACCCAAATATTTGGTTTCATAGATATCCTCCAAGGTGAAGGTAAAATTGTAGGCAAGATGACACCCACAAATCTTCACTATAGTAGAAATAAAGTCTACCTATTAGGGCTACACTTTTTAACACTCCTAATGATCTATCTTGTGAGGGGTCTGCCTTGGTGAGGGGTCTACAAGACTTATATAGTCTACCTTGAATAGAGCATTTAACCTTACAACTAAGTAAGTACTTAGTTAAAGAGATTTACAAAGACTTTTTTAGGATCACCCTTTTAAGAGATATACCATGAAACACTGGCTAGAATCCCTTGGCATCCACTCAAATCCTAATATTAGATATTCTCTTTACAATCTTTGATCCTTTCTCTGATATGATATATCTAGACACTCTACACTTCACTGCTCTATACTACTAAGTCTCTTTATTTGATTCACCTCCAAAATACACATCTAACATCCAAACTTACAACCTTTCTTACACACATACTCTCTCTGTAAACTTAAGGTTTGGATCTTCCTCTTATAACCAATTGTAGAAGTTTCTAGATCAAGATCAATGAACTAGATGTGTCTCTTTTTCCATTTGACCTTTCCATTTTTTTGATTGGTTGATCAACTTGCATAGGAATTAATGATCCATAAAAAAAATATAATCATCTCAATTATTGACTCCTTGTTCATTAAAAATTGTTTCCAGATTGGAAAAAATAGTTTACCTTAATGTTTGTTTAATTCCAAACAAATATAACTAAACTAGTTTACTCGACACTTGAACATCCTCAAACTTGGTCATGTTTGATGTAAATGATAACACTTATTCTCTACCATGCTCGAAATACTCTATGTTACTCAACTTCTATACACTTAGCATGTGATTTCTCTTTGGAAACTCAGTTCATAATAGAGTACTTGATGACTATTAATTTTCTTAGCACTAATAATTACTCAGTTTCAACTGAAATATATAAAAGTCCACTATACATTGCTCAACCTTATTAGAATATCTTGGTTGCAATGATCACCAACCAAATCTACCAAATGAATGACTAAGTATTTGACACTAGCTTGAAATGCCATAATTTTCTTGAAGATCATTTCTACAAGGTGGTGGTTAGGTGATTTATTTGAAAATGTTGGATCAGTTATCCTAAAAAACAACCTTATAATTTTTCCTACAAGCTATCCAATACTTGAAAGATTATGTTGTAACTTAGGCACATGCAAGGTATCATGAATATAAGTAATTTCTCGTTAGTTTTTACTACAAGGGTTTTCCTAGAATATTAACCTCTTTATCATCACCAAAATTTACTTAACTTCTTATAGTTTCATCTAATTTGACAAAGAGATCAGATTTACTTATCATATGGTTTGACCACCCACTATCAAGAAACCACACATCCTTTTGAGCTTATTTTTCCAAATTGCATGTGAATAATGTGGAGTTCTTTGCATCTTCAAGATGTTCCTTAGTATAATTGGCTCATGAACTATTCAAATCATATTTTTCCTTTCAACATTCAGATTCATAGTGTCCATACCATTCACAATATCTACACTAGATGCTTCATTGATCCTAAAAAATCCTTCCTCTTCCTCTGTTATTTCCTCTTCCTCATCCTTTACCATTTCCTATTGATGCAAAAGACTCCTCTTAAGCTCTATTTGATTGAAAAGGGGCTAAAGATTCTTCTCTAATTTTGACTATAAACTAGAAGGCTTACACTAGATTCTTTATTGAAAATTATATATGCTCTTCATGTGATTAAGAAGAAGCTATCAAATCTTCAATTTTGAAGGTAGATGCATCTTTACTCTATTTTATGGCTATGAACACTTGAACAAACTTTGGAAGAAGTGATCTCAGAATATTCTCTACAATTTTTTTCTCTATGATAGTTTCCCCTTGAGCTTTGAGATGATTAATGTTGGTCTCAAATTGATTTTGATATTGTGTATTCATACACTTTATTCATTTACTTAGTTCATTTTGAATAAGTAGTGCATGCCAAGCACAACATGTATATGAAGAGCATACCGAGTCCATAGTGAGTTCTGAGCCACTCATGTGTCAAGTCCCTCAAGTGGCAAGTAGATAGTGTATGCCATATGATTCAGGAAATGAGCAAATAGAGGATTCTAAGTGATATAAATATCGAGCTGAAGTATAAAGAACAATATATGCCAAGCATCATATGTTGAGTAAGACAATTTTTTCATAGTTATTTGTAATGGCACAAACAACTATAAAAACTATTTTTGAGCCAACCTAAAAATTGAAATATGATATTTAGAGATAAGGAAGAATCTTATTTTGAAATCCCAATGCATTGCATGTTGCCAATTAAAAAAAGGAAAGGATTATGTGGAAAAAAGGATGAATTGGAGCCATTAATTCATACCTAACCCTAAGTAATTGAAGTCTTCTTAAGGAGGACTAACCCTAAACTATCAATGATGTGAAGAAGAAGTGAAAGATGTGGAGACAAAATTTTGCATGTACAAATAGAGCATTCATGGTGGCTAAGGAGTTGTGATATGAAATAGCATTGCAAAATTAGTTAAAGGAGAATAGAGGAAGAAGATAATATATAGTAGTGAGACAATCTAATCAAGAAGGATCAAGAATACATTAGTACAGAGGTGATCTATCATCAGGCAATCAAGTGCTTACCATAGGGTCATTGTTGAATCATTCTAGTAGGTGAATTAGTTAAATCTCTTAACAAAGTAGTCCTAACAGGTTGTATTGAAATCCTTTAATAGGGTACTTACTTAATTGTGAGTTGAAGTCCTTTAACCAGACATACTTCAAACAAGGTGTTGAAATATTTTAATAGCGTAAGACCTAATAGCCTTTACAAGCCTTTAACAAGGAAGACCTTTCATAGGTAGATCATGTCTCATGATCAAAATATTGTAACCTTCATTGGATACACTTTATTGCTATAGTAGTGAAGATTTGTTGGTGTCATCCCCACTCCAGTTTTACCTTCTCATTGGAGGGTTTCTAGGTAGTCATATCTGGCATCATGCATGTGTGAATGTTTACTTGCTTTCATGTTTTAGATGCTTTACACGATATTTTAGTTTACTTAGTAAATGTATAAGATGGATGTGTGGTAAAAGTTTAAACTACTGATTCACACCTCGCCCCCCCAACCCTCCCCCCCTCAAAGTTTACTTTTCCTATTGTAAATTCCTATAGATGGTATTAGAGTCTCGTTCTCAAAAGGAGATGCTATGCAACTTTGAGGAAAGATCTTTAAAATGGAAGTCTAAAAGTTGGGAAAGATCATTGAAAAATAGGGAATTGAAATGTAACTCACACTACATCAACTGGATGAAGCAAGAGAAGAACTTTAAGTAAATCTTTGAAGAGAAGGAAGGAAATTGCTATTGAGGATAATGACACACAATATAGAGAGATAGACACTACTAAACTATTTGATAATGAAGAATCCAATGATTTTGATGCAATAATTATAGATATAATGGAAAATAATAGAGCCCAAGCTAAGGAAATTAGAAATCTCAAGTTAGAGCAAGAATCAAAAGCCATTCTACTATGTGAAGTGATTGAATAGAAAAATAAAGCTATGGAAGAAAAAGCCATGATTGAAGATGAGAAAAGAGTCTTGAAAAATAGATTAGAAGAGAAGTCATCAGAGCTAACCAAGATTTCCAACATGTCATTGGATACTTTGAGTCAAATGATGAATACCAACTATGAATTGAATGTCAAAGACATTGAGAGAACAACATTGAAATTGCAAAATGAGAAATTAAAGAGTGATCTAAATAGGGAAAAAGAATTCATTGAAAGTTTCAACAAACAAATGAAGCCATCAAATACTTTGAGCAATTTTTGAGATCTCCTAGATCCAATAATGTTACATCTAGACTAGGACACGCAAGCACTGAAGAAGTAGAGTGATCCAAAAATGCTGAAGAAAGGAACAAAAAAGGTAAGAACTCTAAATCTACTTGTCATAATTGTGGTATGAAAGGACATATTTCTAATGTGTGTAGGAGCAAGACTATAAATAAAAATGTCAAACCTAAGAGCATGGTTCACTGTCATAAGTGCAACAAACAAGGACATTAGGCAAATGAATGTAGAACCAAGACCACGTACACACAAATGTTTTGAAGGATATTGTTATAACTATCAGAAGTATGGACATCGAACTTTTGAGTGCAGATCCAAACCTATGTGGTCATCAAATAGGCAAACAAAGGTGAGGAACAATGACAACTCTTATAAGTGGCATTATTACACAAGGTATAGCTGCCATTATTATAAAGAATATAGACATGTTCTTAAGAATTGTATTAGGACACACTTTAGAAGTGACTATAGAAGGTGGTTGAGTCAAATGACATGTTTTAGTTATTTGAAGATTGGTCACATCAGTTGCTACTATCCAACAAGGTCAAAGGTGGCAAAGAAAAGGAAGGCATTGAAAATGTCAGAGATAAGATGAACAAGACATGGAAGAAAAAGGATGCTTGTAGCACATCAAATAGAGAAGGGATCACTTGACCCAATGGGTCAAGTGATCACACCTCATCAAACTAAGCAATTAAGAGGTATGTGGAACTGATATTTAAAATTTATATCATACATCAATTCCAAAAGGACTTTGTACTAAAAGACTATATAAGCATGAATAAAGATGCAAAATGTTATTTTGAATCCAAGAAAATCTCCAAGTTTTTATGTTACTATTGAGCATTATATGCTTCCTATGTGTGCTTAGTGGAATTCTAGAAGATGCTAAACTAATAGACTAGACAAGTTTATGCCAAGCTCGTAATGGTTGCCTAATGATTGAAATACTAACAGATGCCAAGTAAGGATGGAATTGGTTTATGTTGAGCTTATAGTTGTGTAAGCACTCAATATTTATTGTAGGGTTTCAAAGGGTATTTGGTCGATTTTTGAGTCATTTCACATCATTTTGAGATCAAGAAAGAGAAAGGAGAGTAGAAGTTGATCAAAAAACTCATTCAAAGTTGTTGAAGATCTTAGTAGTGATTCTACATCATTTCATCAGATCTTACAAGGTATTTATCAAATGTCAAGTTACACTATTTATATTTTTCATAAACCCTAGTTTTACAAAATGGCATTGAGCTCAAAGAATGTAGAGGGAAAGGAAGTTTTGAATGTTCAGCTAGTTAATAATGAGGTCAAGTAGCCAATATTTAAAGCCATACCAGACATCAGCTACAAACAAGACCCCTCCACTTCATTATCCATGATACCACTAAATTCTTTAATGGTGCAAGACATTAGGAAATGTTATAGCTATAAAATTGGAAGTATTGGTGGTATGGAGATTAGGCAAGCATATGACAAAGTTTTTTAGAATGGTGTGCTAAGAGAAGAATGCAAAATTGTAGAAAAGAAAGGGTTAACACAACCCCTAGATTTCCCAAATGTGTTCAAAATAGAATGAATTAGGATAGTACTAAGCATAATTCATGACGAATCACTTTGGTTAGATAATGACCCCATCAAGTTAACCAAAAGAATAATCCATAGGGTTATAGGGTATCCAACACTAGATCAGCCTAAGACACTAAGAAGTGACTCAAAAAAAGTTATTGAGAAAAAAATTGGAGCTTTATGAAATAAGCTCAAGGAATGACTATTGAGACCATTATAGATCCCTTGATAGAGTTTGCAATAAGGGTTATTTCACATAATTTTAATCAATCCAACAAATTGAATAGTGTACCCTGTATTGTAGTAGATGTTTGATACAAAATTGTCAAGAAAGATCACACATATGATCTAATAGTGCTACAACTACATTAATTAGCTAAAAACCTAGGAGCAATAAGGAACACAAAGAGTGCACAATGTAAATTTGGTTCTATTCTGATATGCATTTTATTTTATGTACAAAAAATTTTCCCACATTTTCCATAGTTGCATGGAAAACCAATAGGTTAGTGGCAGTATAGATTGGTGAATTCACTGAACAATTGGTAGAGAACTTTGAATCAATTATGACTAGCTAGTTTGAGGATTTTAAACAATCAATGAAAAAGAGATTAAGAATTCTAGTGTCACTAGTAAAAAAAAATTATGAGCTAGTGGATGTTGACTATACATTTGTCCAAGTAGCAACACCAAGGGTTAGATGGCTAAGGCCACTTGGATATGAGATCAATGTAGATGAGGCCTTTGCAACTATAACAACTTTACTGGTAGAAGAAGATGACAAAAATGCAAAAGCATTTGGAATCTATAAAATGGCCAAATCTAAAATCACCATGGAATTCAAAACTACCTCTATTATCAAGAAGAAAGAGAAGTTGGTGAAGAAGCTAAATGCTAAATTTGGTGAAGGTGATGAGCAAGACGAGGAAGAAGAAGAAGATGAAGAGCAAGAAGACACCCAAGCACAAGCACCCCTAGCACTTACTGAAGGAATGGGAGAAGACCAACTAGAGGAGGCAATAGAACTTGCTAAAGGTGTCAAGGGAGAGGAAGCTGAGGAAGCACCTGCCCCCACATACCAAAAGAAAAGGAAGGAAAAAGCCCAACCAGTGACAAAAGCAAAGAAGGTAGCTAAGCCAAGTTAGCCCAAACCTTCTACACCCACTACATAGGCAAGACCATGTGCTACTACACAAAAGGAAAAAGAAAAGACAAAACCAATAGAGTAGGGAGGTGAAATGTAGAAAACTATAAAAAGGAAGTACATTGCACAAGAATAATCTAATGAGGAGAAAATAGAATTAGATGAGAATAGCCAATTCAAAGTGGTGAGTCACAATCCTTTATTAGACTTAGAAAATATATGTGAAAATATCAAGAATAGTGAACATTTATTAGGATTTTCTCATGTGAATTTTGATGATCTTGGTAAAGTTGAGAAAAATCAAGTAGAAGAGGCTATTTATGCCATGATGGATAATTTTAAGACAGCCCCATTAGAAACTAACAAGTCAATGCCAAAGAGCTTATATGAGAGAGTAGAGCAATGTTAGATTGCAGTGGCTGATCAGGAAAGTATTCTACATACTTCATAAATTCTTTGGGGCTTCGGTTTTTTTTTTTGGGCCCTATTTTATCAAAAAAATTTGCCAACATGTAATTATTAATTATAACCCTAAAGTGGTAAAAATAATTATATAAAAGAGCTTAGGATTAGGGATTGTTTTATAGTTGTGATGCAAAATTTGTTCTTGCGGTGGTATTGAGCTGTAAGGGATTATGGATTGTAATAAGGTTATAATCACAGGATTGTAATAATATTGGACTTGCTATTTGGTTGACATAGCCTAGGGATTGGGTGAACCATGTTAAATCTTGGTGTCTTGTGTTCTTTTTTGTGTGATCTATTATTTTCTATTATTGTTTATATTTGCATGTAATTATTATTTATGTCTATGGTTTAATCTTAACAAGCAGAAATGGCACCATTGCTTGAATTTGATAAAACAAATAAGGGAGACTTCACTTGCACAAGTGATACCTAAACTCAACGGGACACAAATTTCTAAGGCTATGAAGAAATAGATAGTTAGGTTTGTACCTAAATATAAATCCTTTAGCATTCTACAAAATAATTTTGAAGATTAATGCGATCAGATTTCCACAATCCATCTTAGTTATGTTGATCATGTTTTTTGGTTTAACTTTGGGGTTGGTGCTTTCTTTTCTTTTTCCTGTTCTCCTATATATGGTGAGTCTTTTCTAAATCTGCTACTTACTTTATTTGACATCTCCTGCTCTCTCATCCTGATGATGGATCATGTAGTGTGATTTGAAACGTTGATGACAAAAATCTCCACACAATCTAATCCAGAAAACTGATCAACATAATTTTGAAGATGTTGTGAAGAAGTTCACACAGATGTGGAAGGTAACTTATGGACTTGCTACAGTAAAGAAAGGTGAACAAGAACCCATCAAGGTAAAAGATGATGATAATGAAGAAACTTTTGAGGCTGATATAGAAACAAAAGAACATGACAAGGCAACAACTTAGACAGTGCAACAAGAGGAATAGAGTGTACAAGATACACAAGTACCTAATGTTATCCCCCAACATGAAACAAATATTGAAAGGGTAACAATTAAGGACATATCTAATGTCACAAATCAAAACATCAATTACCTTATGAGGAAGATCTCAAGAAGATACTTGATCAGTCTACACTATAGAAAAACTATGTGATAGTCCTATATTGGTGAGTATAGATGAGATACAAAAAATAGTAACTAAAACAACAAGGGAAGAGGTGAATACAAGAATCACCTACTATTACCCCTCAAGTCACTAATGTACAACCTTTGGATAAAGTACCTAAAGCTACATCTAAAAAGACTAATACAACTACAAAGGATATAATGGAAACCCAAACCACTACTAGAGAGCATAGTCAAACAGGTTAGATAGACTTATCTACACCTACAACACAAGTACAAGGTGCATCACAAGGCATTGTAGAAGTTAAGGATAAGACTAAAGAGACATAACTGACACCTAAGGTGAAGAAGAAAGTTTCCATTTAAGCACTAGTAACACTACTAGAATCTGGTACTCCTACTCACACTCTTTAGAAGTCGAGCATGGATGCAACATAATTGCAAATCTTAGTACCAAGACCAAGCTCATCAAAGGCTGAAGAAGTGATAAAATATTGAGACATGAGCCTTGATGAAGAAACTATATTAACAAAATATGATTATGATACAATTTCAATTGAGTAGATGGGCATATTACAAGAAGCCCTAGCAAGAAATAGAAGACAAGAACTACTCAGAAAGGAGCATAGCAAGAAGTAAGCATTGCAGGACATCAAAGACATCTTTTTAGATGCATTTAGTTTGCTGATTCTAGATGAGACCAAGCCACTGATTGAACAATTGATAAACATAGTGGAGAAGGTTAGTGATGCTAACCTAAACACAAATGCTAAATTGCTAGAATGGTTAGAAAAAAAATTCCAAAGAAAAGTGAGATAGAAAATATCAAGTGATATAGCACCGACACAAGTTGCATTGGTAACTAAAGTATAAAGTGTGAAGAATGTACTTGAGAACATTTTTTCATCATACACCAAAATGTGCAAACTGACACTCTTCACACAAGAGACTAGAAACCACATTTTGAGTATGGAAAGTTAGATTACTGCATCAAGTGCAAAATTGCCTATGACACCAACTCAAAGTGAAAAATACTTTAGAACATTGCTACAAACCTAGAGTTAGTTAGCTGCACTATCATCAAAAGAAGCCAATATAAGGGCTAAACTGACTAGCAGCTAATCAACATTGACCCCACACATGGAGATCATTAACAAGGAATTAGGCTATGTTGAAGCACTTATGAAGAAATATCCAAATCTTTCAACATTGGATGGCCTAGTCCACCTTGATGTCGAGCTAGCCATTCAAATCAAATCCTTGCATATAGAATGTGAAAATTGGAATACACCTCTCAAAATTATACTAGAGGTCCATAAATCCTTTTTGGAAAAACACACTGTAAGCGTATAGCCCATTTGACATAAGTGTAAAAAAGGGGAAGATAATTATATAGATTTTAGGGGAGATTATATAGATTTTGGGGGAGATGATATAAATTTGGGGAGATATAAGGAGATAAGCAAAGGGAAAGTAGAAGTATCAGAAGAAAGAGTATCAACATGAAGTCAAAGAAAATTAGTTAAGGCATACTTACTTAGGAGGAGCATAGAATTTTGAATACATAATAGACCTATCAACTTAGGGGGAGTTATCAGATTTTGAGGTACAAGTTGTCACAAAATTTTGAAATTTTGAAATTTTGTATATAAGCCAAATAAGAGATATTTTATGCTTGTAAGGATAAAGATATTAATGCATGACAAAGGGAGAGATCGTTGGTCTTAGATTGGTTTTGACAAGTGAATCTCCACACACTTTAGTCATTTACTTAGTTCATCTTGAATAAGTAGTGCATGTTGAGAAAAACATGTACATAATAGAGCATGTTGAGTCCATAGCGAGTGTCGAGCCACTCATGTGCTGAGTCATTCAAGTGCCGAACAGACAGTGTATGCCGAGTGATTTAGGAACTGATAAAATAGAGGATGCTAAGTGGTATAGATGTCAAGCCACAATATAAAGAATAGTATATGCCAGACATCAGATGCCAAGTAAGACAATTTTGTCATAGTTGTTTGTAATGGCACAAAAAACTATGTAAACCATTTTTGAGCTGACTTAAAATTTCAAATACTATATTTGGAGATAAGGACAAATCTTAATTTGAAATCCCAATGCATTGCATGGAACCAATTAGAAAAAGGGAAGGATTAAGTGACATAAAGGATGAATCATAGCTATTTATTCATACCTAACCCTAAGTCACCAAAGTTTTCTTAAGGAGGAAAAAACCTAAACTATCAGTGATGTGAAGAAGTGAAAAGAGTGAAGAGAGAAGTTTGAATGCATAAATAGAGCATTCATGGTGACTAAGGAGTTATGATCCGAAATAGCATTGTAGAATCAGTTAAAGGAGAATAGAGAAAGAAGACAATATATAGCGGCAAGAAAATCTAATCAAGAAGGATAAAGAAGACATTAGTACAGAGGTGATTTATCATTAGGTAATCAAGTGCTTACCACAAGATCATTACTGAATTATTCTAGTAGGTGAATAAGTTAAATCTCTTAACAGAGTAGTCCTAATAGGCTATATTGAAGTCCTTTAATAGGGTACTTACTTTATTGTGAGTTGAAGTCCTTTAACCAGTCACACTTCTAATATGGTGTTGAAATCTTTTAATATGGTAAGACCTAACAATGTTTGTAAGTCTTTAATAGGGTAGACCTTTCATAGGGTAGATCATGTCTCATGATCAAAACATTGTAACCTTCATTGGATACTTTTTATTACTGCAATAGTGAAAATTTGTGGGTGTCATCCACAGGCCAGTTTTAGCTTCTCTTTGGAAGGTTTTTGAGTAATCATATTTGGTTTCATGCATGTGTAAATGTATGAGATGGATGTGTGGTGAAATTTTTTATTGGTAGAAGTTTAAACTATTAATTCACCCCCCTCTCCCCCACAAGTTTACTTTTCCTATTGTAAATTCCAACAATTAATAATAGTTTGAGCCCTTGTAATAAATTGATTAGTGGACTCGTCTTCTCTAATCCTTATATTTTCAAACTCTCTTGAAGGGTTTGAAATATCACCAATCTTATCATGTTAAATCCTTTGTATACATCTTGATGGCCTCCCATGCATCTCTTGATTTTTTCATACCAGCTGTATAGGGGAAATAGACATATCCAATGTAGTATGAATCATGAGAAGAGCTTGATTATTGTTCTTCTTGTCTTCTTTCAACTCATATCGTTAAACCCATGTTCACACTTTTAAGTAATTATGTTTTATAGTATCTCTGTATCCTCCTTCTACTATTCCCAAAGATCTTGAGATAATAGTAGGGTCTTCATCTTGATAGTCCAATATCCATAGTTGTCTCCAAAAAAAGATTAAGGTGGAATGTAAAGTTTCCACCATTTTCCATTCTGAAAGATCTTGGAGATAATTGTTATCCTACCCACAAGAAAATTTTATACAACTAGGCTCTACTACCGATTGAAGATCTAAATCACTATGCTCAAACTATATTGATAAAATCAAATAATAACAAAAGATAACAAAAAAAGGATAAAAAATAGAGACTCTATTTTTATTGATTGTATAATTCTAAAATTATGAAGTACATAATATACAAAATAAAGTAAGTTGTGAGCACACTAAAATTTTGAAATATAACACACAAGGAGTTTGCATGAGAACAATAGTTATGTTTATTATGCAAAACTAATTAAATTGAATTGAATAATTGTGCCTACAAATATAAAAAACATACATGTTGCTTTATTATGCAAGAACAAAATCAAAAATTACAAAAACTAGCTTTGTAGTGGAACTAAGCATCATGTGGTGGAACTAAATCTTTGTTTGATGGATCAAAACCTTCACCTTATGTATGCATTCAAGACATCAATACATGTCCTTAATCTTGTGCATCAACTTCAACCTGAAGGATCTACTAGAGGAGTTTTGTTATCTTCAAGCACTCGAGCATCTAAAATTAGATAGTGATTATCTATTATCACTACTTAAATGTTTTTGTGATTTGAGAAACCTTCAAAAAGTAGTTTTGAGTGAATGTTGTAGATTGAGGAAATTTATAGACTCTTTTAAGTAGTTGGCATTGCTGCAAGATCTTAATTTAGATAGGTGTTATGGGCTTGTCTTATAGGAAAACATAATGGAAAACATGAAAAATTTGGAGTATAGAAAATTCTCATGTTCCTTTTAGTTCAATTAGTTGCCTAGTCACATGAAAAAATAGATAATCTTTAGGGAGCTCTATGTAGAGTACAACTTCTTGAAGAAGCACTTCAATCACCTCAATAGGTCAAGAGTGATGGATATCCCACCACTAGTATTAATAAAGAGTTTGGGGAGTCTTGATCATTAGAGCATATAAAATTAAGTGGTTTAGATGTGGATCCTCTACCACTATCGTTTAGGGAGCTAATTAATCATCAAACCCTGGAAGTTTTTTGTTCATGAAATAGGTGAATTGGTTTTTGAGAGGGGTAAATTTTATTCCTTGTTGTGCAACCTTGAGAAGATGTCTCTACGATAAATAGTAGTGTATAGGATATCCATTTCTAAAGAAAGGAGGTCAACACACTACCAACAATAGTGGATGTAGAAACCTAGGACAACTCTGAAACTTGTAAAAAGTGGATGAACAAAATAAATTAAAATAGAAAAATACTCAATGTGCTACGACACTAATCTATTTCATTAAACATTTTGTCCATATCAATAACATTACAAGATGCCTCTATTTATAGATTTATTTGATTATTTTCAGAAACATCTAAATTATCTAACATAGAACAAATAAGCTTTCCTAGAACTATCTACACATAAATGACTTCTAGAACTTTACATAATCCTATTCGTCAATCTAGGAATTTCTAAAATCCTCTATTATACTTTTACATTTCATTTGAGGCTAAAATTATGCATTCCAACACTCCCCCTTAATTTCAACCTAAAATGATGTTGCATACAAATCCAAATTATTTCTTTTGCCTAATGCCAAAATACTATTTTCCAATAATGTTCATATTTGTTAATGCATAAATAGTGTCTTCCAAGGCTATGGCCTTTAATTTCTACAAATATTTTGTTAGCAATTGGCTACCAAAGATTTCCTCTTTTCATAGGATCCATTGATAATTTTTCCTCATTTGTCACAAATGTCAGTGACATGGTTCACTAATAACCTTCTGCCTCTTAGATGCCTTGCTCTAATATCTTTCCCAATGCTGATGCATTGCTTCTTAAACTTGAACATTTGTACCTGAATAAATGTCAGATCACTCCTGCAATTCTTTGCTAATTTGATCCATAGCCCCATCCATAATCTATTTTTATACAACCTACCATAGAATCCTTTTTGCAATCTCTATTCCAACATGCCTTATCAAAATGATTTTTCAAGCCACAAATATTACAAGGATGCATATCCCAACATCAATCCTTTGTATGCCCTTTCCCTTTATAGTGTGAACATTGTACAATCTTTATGCTTTCAATTGATTATCTTGAGCCTTTATTCATCTTTCCATTATTTTCATCATATCTAAGACCTGCATATGTTGGCTTGACTATAGTCTCAATTAGATTCCTTAATCCCTCTTTATCCTTTCCTGGACCTTTAACTTTGAAACCCATTCTTTTCATAATCTTCAAATCGGCACTATTATTATCATAACAAACAAAATCTACAAACTTCTTGTCATTTTATTTCTTACACTTTTTATCACAGACACTTTTAGCTTTAGCAAAATCACAATCGTCAATTGTATAATTAGTAAAATCATTTATGTCACATGATACATCACATAGAAATTCTTTCTCTTGTTTTAGAGTAGATAATTCCTTCTTTTTAAGATATTATTTTCCTCTTCCAATTTCTTCACATTATCTTCTAAAAATTTGTTCTTTTCTTAGCATTATCAAACAAATTTAACTTCTCTTCTAATTATTTATTTTTCTCTCTAAATTTGCATGTTTCCTTCACCTTCCAATTATGTACTTCTTCCACAAATTTTAACCTATTTTCTAGCTCTTCAATCTCCTCTATGTATGTGCACTAATTTCATTTAGCAATTTAGACTTTTCTTCTCCCATTTCATTTCTTACTTTTGCTAATTCGTTTTGCAAAATATCTATTTTCACATGATAATCGTGCATTTTCTTTCTTCACCATCACCAATTCTTCTTCTAACTTATTTATCTTCTCTTTTTGAACTCTACCATCTTTTCCCATTGTAATCAAGAATTTAATAGACCTGACTCTTTCTTTTAGATAATTCTAAATGCCTTTTTACTTCCAAATTTTTAATCAAATATTCAAACAACTTGAAACAAACCCTACATAAATATCAAACTTGACTCCATTTCATATACTTTTTTTTCTTTTAAAGGCAATAGGAGAATTTCTCAAATGACCATACCTTTTGTTCTTTCCTCTATCCTTTTTTCCATTAATAGGTTTTTTTTCTGATTTTGTTGTTCTCAAGAATGTTCTTTCTTGCTCACTTGCCCTCTTTTGTGCTCAACACTTCCTATTTCATCTTCTTCAAAAAAACTATCTTTCTCATAACACAAAAAAACCTCCACAATTTAGTAGCACCAAAACATCACTTCCTATTTAATCAAAATCATCAATTCTATTCAACTGACTCTAATACCACTTGTAGAAACCCAAGACAACTCTGAACTTTATGAAAGATGGCTGGAAAAAATAAGCTAAAATGAAAAAATACTCAATGTGCTATGACGATAATATATTTTATTAAACATTTTGTCCATATCAAGAACATTACAAGATGCCTCTATTTATAGAGGTCTTTGATTATTTCAGAAACATCTAAATTATTCAACATAGAGAAAATAAACTTTCCTAGAACTATCTACATATAAATAGCTTCTAAAACTTTACCTAACCATATTTTTTGATCTTGAAATTTCTAGAATATTCTATTATTCTTTTACATTTCATTTGAGGGGGAAATTATACATTCCAATAGTGGAGGTGATGAATATTATGGGCCATCCAAAATTGGTTAGGCTTTTTAGTTCTATAAAATTAGCTTCTCTGAAAGCACTTGAACTATGTTGTCTCCAAAAGCTTGAAAAAGATAGAGAATTTAGAACTCTACACATCATTAGCATATATGACATTAAGGAACTATCCAAATTTGAATGTACTTTCTAGTCTTACAAAATTAGCTTCTTTGAAAGTATTTACTCTACACAAAATAAAGATGAGTAGGAGGAGTAGTAGGAAAAGGAAGGCCAAAATAAATCAATATTAGCACAATGTTAATGTTAGGATGCATTATAAAGAATATGCTTGGTCATCTTAATCCTACTACTATATGAAACTTAATACATTGATGAATATGAGAAGTAATAGCTTGCATGGTCGTCAACCAATGTAAATCAAGCTTCAAATGAAACTGATAATATGTACTACTCTCCAATTTATCATATAGCTCAACATGAAAAGATATGGAGCTTTGCAAACTATATAAGAAACAATTATAAGTATAAATCAAAGTATCAGTTGAGTCATCAAAGTCATGATGTTTCCCCTTATTATAAAGTTGTTCCTTAGCTGCAACATTAACCATAGAAGTAGGATCAACAAGACACACAAATGAAGGATATTTAGCTATTTGATTGGAAATATAGAGTTGACCATTTAGACCCTTGAACTTATCAACATCAATGAATGAGATAACAAAGGGCATAATATGCTTACAATTTGGTTTAGCTTTAGGTTGATCATTAGATGTAGGAGAAATATCTTTCTTAGGTGAAGGTTGAGGTTCAACTTCACATTTCAAAATGTTTATGGTATTATAATTCTCTCATTGTAAGGTATTATAAGCAACATTCACTGCAAGAGAAGAAGAAGAAGGCCATTGAACAACAGTATTAGTATGCCATAGTAAAAGGTTAGTGTAAATTTGAAGATTTTTATTAGGAGGTACAATAGATTTTTTTCCCAATATCTTGACCCTCAGTAGATAAATATTAGCATCAATCAAATCCTAAATCTTATTCTTCAAAGAATAACATGCCTTAGTATCATGTCCAGGATGGTGATAAAATTGACAAAAAGCTTGAGAATTGAAATAGAGACTTGATCTTATAGAAGGCAAAAGTAGTTTAATAGGAGGAAGTGTAATCATATTAGCACTAACAAAATTTTTCATAAGAGAATGTAAAGAATTAAAGAGAGGATTGCACTTATGGTTTATCCAATATATAGAGGAATAAGTAGTGGCACTTTGATATGCAATGGAGACTTGATCATTATAGTGCTCTTGACTTTATTGATCTTGATGTAGTATTTATGTTTGTGGAATATGTTAGGATTAGGTGCAAAATCACTCTTATCAATAAGTATATGAGCTTTTGGAGTATTTCTATCAAACTGATTCACATGTAATTTATAATGATGAAGTGCTACACAAAGTTTTGAAAAATAGGCAAACTCAGTAAGCATAATCATATCTCTAATATCTTTTTGTAAATTCACAATAAATATATAATGTATATCAATATTATATAAAAGATAATAAATTTGAGTGTCAAGATTCATAAAACTACCAAAAAATTTAGTCACTTCCTCTTTCGGACCTTGTTTAAAGGCATCAAATTAGTCAAACAAACCAAATGAGCAATATTATTCTGAAACTTTTGTGTGAAAGCAATAGAAATTTTTTGAAAAGAATCAATAGAATAAGATGGAAAAGATAAATACCATTACAAATCTTTATCATGAAAAGTACAAAAAAATAACTTAGCTAAAATCCCATGGTCATGAACACAATCACTAAATCAAACTTGGTAAATCTTATCATATGTTACAAGATCACCTTTACCATTATAAGTGTCAATGTGAGGAATATCAAATTGTAAAGGAGAAGTGGTAAAAACTATTAACATCATAGCTTCAGTCAAGTTTAAGCATGTGGTAAATCATATATATATATATATATATATATATATATATATATATATATATATATATATATATATATATATATATATATATATATATATATATATATATATATATATATATATATATATATATATATATATATATATATATATATATATATATATATATATATATATATATATATATATATATATATATATATATATATATATATATATATATATATATATATATATATATATATATATATATATATATATATATATATATATATATTGATGCAAGAGTATTAAAGGTGTGAGGAAAATATTGCATCGCCCAATTTTTTTATTTTTATTTTTCAACCTTTTCTATTTTATTTAGGACTTCTAGATAGGGGGTTACTATTTCTAGGAACTTACTACTTTTAGTAAGTGTGTAATATGAGCTCAGAATGTCCAAATTTTAGAGGTAGATATTCATCTTGGTTATTTTAGCTTACTAATTGAATTTCAATATCATATAATGCACATTCACCAATTTATTGTAGATTTTTGGTTTGCAATTTTGATATATAAAAACTTTAGGCTCACCATTTGAGGCCTTAGAGTTCCTGGATGAGACCTAAAAACATGAAGGATAGGTGCTTGCACTAGTTCAATCATTTAGATCAGGAGTTGGGGTTCTCAAAAAGTGGTTATAATAGCCAATCTGAGCAATAGTTTAATAGTTATCATCCTCTAATGTTGGGACAGCCAAAAAGTCCAAAATAAATGTCAAACATGTATTTGGTCGACTTTATATGTATTGTTAGCATCTGTTGGCCCTAGATATTAAGTTTGAGTGTCTAGAACCTTCTTGAGTGACATAAAATTGGCTATTTAAGAAATGCCTAAACATTGTCTAGGACAAGTTTGGGTGATAGTTCATAGCTTTGTGTTGCAAATTATTGTAATGAAGGCGCCTATGTGGGTTAGCATATTGTAATTGTAAATTCTTTAATTCCACATTTGCAGTGGTAATAAGAAGTCGATATTTTATTCTCGCAATTGTTGTTTCTTTATTTTTGTTAAGTGTTTATGGTAAATTAAGTGGAGCATATGAACTCAAAATGTCCACATTTTAGAGGTGGATATTCATCTTTGATATATTAGCCTACCAATTGAATCTTAGTATCATATCATGAATATTCATGGATTTATTTCATATTTTTGGTTTATAATTTTGATATAAATAAAATTCAAGCTCATTGTTGGAGGTCTTAAAGTGCTCGGATGAGACCCAAAAACTTGATAGATGGGTGTTTGTGCTGATCCGAGCCTGTAGATTAGGAGTTGAGGTTTCAAAAAAATGGTTATAATAGCCAATTAGAGCAATAGTTTGAGAGCTATGGTCTTTCAAAGTTGGGCTGACCAAAACATCCAAAATAAATGTTAAATGTGTATTTGGCCAACTTTATATTTATTGTTAGGGTCTGTCTGCCCTAGGTATTAAGTTTGAGTATCTAGAACCTTCTTGGGCAGCATACAATTATTTATTTAAGAAATATGCAAACATTATCTAGGACAACTTTTGGTGATAGTTCACAACTTCATCTTCTAGATTACTACAATGAAGGTGCCCATTTGGGTTAGCATATTGTAATTGTGAATTCTGTAATTCTGCATTTGTGGTGATAATAAGAAGCCCTTATTTTGTTCTCACAATTTCTATTGTTTCTTTCTTTTTGTTATGTGTTTATGGTATTAAGTGGAACACCCTTCATTATACATAAACATACACACACACACACACATATACATATAAACTCACCTATACACACACACGCGCGCGCACGCGCGCACGAGCGAGTGTGTTTTGTTGTGTCATGATTTACCTAATATGGATCAACCTCATCTCATTATTGTTAGAAGGACTCATATATTATCAAGATACTATTAAAAAATTGCATGGAAATCATGATCACTAATTTTGGACTAACTATATACTTCGCACCTTATAATATTAGGTATGCTCAAATCGATTGTTTTGTTGACTAGTTCATGTCCAAGTAAGGAAATGACCCTACATGGTACTTGTACAATGTGGATTCACCTCCCTATGTGGGAATAGCTCTTCATTGCAATACATATGAGTTTCATTTGATCTAGAGAACATTCATCTATATACATCATAACTAGTATCCACAACAACAAATTACATAGTTGCAATCCCCATTTGATCTACAATAAATACTCTACATTATATTAGAATATTGTGTGAAAATTTTAATATCTATATTAATATAAATTTTGAATATCTAAAATAATTTAGAATACTTATGCTATATTGCATATTACAAATATAATTTTTTTAAAATTGTAACCTAAATCAAAGAGCCTTACATCAACTTCTATCACTCTATCCAAGATCTAATGTTCATTTATATGGAATTAGAGCCAAACTAATATAGTATAAATAATTGTTTTTCATTCAAGTTTCAAATATGTTTAAAATAAATTACAACCATGGTGAACCATGTATGACTAGAGGATAGACTTGAAGGTGACTCAAACTTCATATCATGGAAGATTCAAATTATGATCATCCAATGCGAACTTGAATTAGAAGAATACGTGGATGAAAATAAATCAGTGCCAAAAAATGAAGCAAATTAATCAATAAAGAAATAGAAAAGGCATTTACACTTATTATTTAGCCCTACTATACCATTCTATAGAGGGGTCTTTGGCATCTCTTGATTCATCTATCACTATAGAATGTGTTGAATTCCTTAGATATGAACTCACTTCCTCTATCAGATATCTTGAACTTCAAGCTTTACTTGTTTCCTTTTCAATTCTAGCCAAATACCACTAAAACATTTGAAATGCATCATATTTTTCTTTAAGAAACATCAAATCATCATTCTAGAGTAGTCATCAACAAATAGAATCAAATTTTTGTCACAATAATATCTTTGCACTCTAACATGTCTACAAAGATTAGTATAAGCCAACTCTAAGATATCATCAGAAGTATAAGCCTCACTCTTGAAACTAAGCTTTGTCATTTTTCCTAGTTGACATTGTTTACACATCACATAATCTGGTTTCTTAAATCTTGGTAATCCTCTTACACTTTACATCTTACTAATGCTTACTAAATTATCAAAGTTCACATGACATATTCTCTTATGCCATAACCAAATGTCATCACATTGTGCAAGCAAGAATCTACCATTAGATATGTCTAGATAGAACAAGTTACCTCTAGTTTTCTCTCCACTTCCAATTAGTTCACCAAAACCATTGTAGATCTTAGCCTTCTTGTGTTGAAATTAAAATTTGTAACTTGAAGTTTTCAACTATACCACACTTAAAAAATTATAGTTAAGTTGGTCAACCCAATAAGCATTATCACATTTGATCTTATTAGTCAATCTAATAGATCCTTTATCTTATAAAATACATGGTACATCATTACCAAACTTAACAAAACATCATTTTTAATGTTCTAAGGTTTCAAACTTACTTTTATCATCATTCATGTGATGTAAGGAACCACTGTCAATTGTCCATCTATCAACTTTACTCATATTTGAAATAAGTGCAATTTTCTCATCTTCATTAGAATCATCTTTCATTGCAACATAAACAACCTCTTCATCATGACTATTAGAATTAATATGAGTCCCATCTTCAATAATGTATCAAGACTTCTTACCTTTTTCCTTCTAGTCTTTGTATCCTTTTTTTTTTGTCTTTTCTATCTCTTTCTAGTTGAACTTTCCATCTTTCCTTTCATCCTTTTCACTCCCTATCAAGACACCTTGCAAAAATATGACCAACTTTTTTGCATTATAAATAGATTATATGAAGTTTACCCTTGAATTTATTTTTTCCTCTTGGTAGTCTCCCAACCATTAATGATTCAAGATCCTCATGATTATCATCAAAAGATTCACTCTCACTATCCTCATACTTTCCTTTCTTCTTCTTGGACTATGTAAAATGAATTATGACTTAAAAGAAGATTCAACAATAGGGGTAGAAAAATTACCAAAATTTGACAATTCAAAAGCTATAAGTCTACCAACCAGACTATGCAAGGTTAAATCATTATTAGAAGTACATCTTAGTTCTTATATTGCAAAAACTCTAATAGAGTAAGTAGGAAGTAAGGTTTTCTATGCATTTCTTATTATAGTCTCATTACTTATCTTTCCCTCAACTCCTCTAATATAATTCAGCACATCTTTTATTCTCCTAACATATTGAGTGATGTTACCCTATTCCATCATATTTATGTCATCAAAATTTCCTCTCAAACTTTATGATTTGGCTCTCAATGCATTTTTATCTCCTCCATGGATCTTTTCGAGTTTCTCCCACATTTTTTTTGCAACTAATGCATTCCTTTATGTCATCAAACTTTTAGTAACTTAGGGAAGATTAAACCTCCAATATTTCATAATTATATTCTTGTTTCTCCTTTATCTATTGGGCTATCATAGGTGAGGACATTTCTATGTCGTTATGCTGTAGGAAAAATACTATTGAATCTCCTATACTAGCAGTGTGCAACTTCATCAAACTTTTCCATGCAAGCAGGTTCTCCTTGTTCAACTTGAGTATCTCATTTCTATACATTTCATATAAATAATGATATAAAATATTGATAATTATATTTATAAGAGGGAATATTCTAGTAATTTATTAAGTTATACATTAATAATTAATTAATGTAAGGAATATTCTAATATTAATTTATTTATTTAATTAATGATATAAATTATTGATAATTATATTTATAAGAGGGAATATATTAGAATATTCCTACACTCTCAAAATTCTATGTCCTCAAGCAATTACAATAATTATTCCATTGGCTAGATCAAAATCAATCTATGACTCTTGTTCAAGTTCTATTTTTAGTTTGATGATATAACCAATAGTTTGAAGAGTCAAATTAAGTACACTTATACTGAGTGACATGAGATATTCCATTTGTTAATCAAATTGGTGAATGTGAGATTGATTTTCATTTAGATGATTGATTAAGAAAAAATAACAGATTGGTGTATTCCTATGAAAAGAGGTAGTGTTTCTACTCACCTCTATAATTCATTAGATCCGGGGTATTTTATTTCATAAGATTTCCTCCCTCCAAAAAAATTCTTTCCATGCATTTCTTAGTTTGCTTTCTTCCCCATTTATTTCCTGAGAGTATTCCTCATTATCCATAATAATCTAGGTATCCTCAAGCTTCTTCTAAATATCTTTTTGTATTTAAGAATATTCCCAAAAGTGGATTTGCTCTAGCTACCCACCTCCCTTTTAATACTCTCTAATTTTCTAGCTATTATATACATAGTTTTACCTTCCACTCTAATATTCTACCACTATCCTTGAAATGAGGTTACACATGCCACATGATCTCATATCTAAAAGGTTTGTGACCTGGAGAATCAAAACTAGCCTAACTAAATAGGATAATGAAATGTTAAGATAGCATCCTATGGAATGCATGGAGGGAGGAAAAAGGGAGGATATCCCTATCCACTTAGATTAGAACTCTATCAAAACTAACCTAAACAAGATTATTTCTTGGCCTAATATTAGACCAGGTGTAAGATGAACCTTGGAGATCAATATCTAGGAGGTTACTATGGCTAAGGAAATCATCTAGATCACACATTCTATTAGAGTAGTCCTCTAGTCTACTTAGTTTCTTAGAGGGATAAAATAGTGTATTAAAATTCCCAACACAAATAATGTTACTACCCTGATGAGCATCAATTTCTCTTGAGGATTCTACCTAAGCATGGATCTATCCAATTATAGTGTTGAGGGCATAAAAATTTACCAAAATCCATTTATGCACTCTATCTTCAAATTCAATATCAAGGAAATGAGGGTTTGTGAGTACATCCTTACCCAACACCTTATTTGGGTTCCACATAGTTACAATACCACTAGAAATAATCACCGCTTATCTATAAGAAAAAAAGTACCAAGAAATAAATAGTTCACAATTTAAATTTTAAAATTATTCACAGTCATTTTAACTTCCTAAATAAGGAGAATATCCACCTTATTTTCAATAAAAAATTTCTTAATAACATATTTTTTTCTAGGGATATTGAGCCCCCTCGAATTCTAGAAAATGGTCTTCATTTCTTACACCTCCAAGTGTACTCCAAGGTATGTTTTGTACCTATTTTGTACCTTGAGCTATGTCTATTGTTGCCACTTTGGTCCTAATCACCCTCTCTAAAGATCTCCCTATTTTAGTTTTTGATCTTGGATCAACCTTTTCTACCTTACAGGTCTTTCTCTTTACTATTCTCCAACCCTTAGTATAGTTCTCCATAGTATATATGGGGCCCTAGAGGTAATCCATTCTTGGCATGGACATGGGAAACATTCAAGAAGCTTATAAGTCAATCACTATCACCCAACATCTTCCTACCTCTTTCTCTTCCATCAAGCATACTTAACAAGAAATTCATCCCATCTTGAATAGTAGCACCAAAGATCATTGGGTTTACATTGAAGGGGTTTTCCTCAAAACTAGGGGGAACCATACCTTTCTCCTTCATACCTGTGTATTGCCCAGCTATCAAAGCTTGCAAAATAATCTTCTCTTTTGTTGACCCTTTCAGGCATGGTTTACCCTCCTTAGGGATTTCTCATCCCTCTAAGTAATTAATACTCCTCATTGCCTTGTTTTGTAGGTTAAGAGACAATATTGGCAAAATATTTAGTGAATGGGTGATCCTTGCTCCCCTTATTAGCCTTTGCATCTCCATTATTCTTTTAAGGAGTGGGGGGTTGGTGTTAGAACATTGTCTAGAAGAGCTCCCTAGTTTAGCAATTCCTTCCACTGTCACCTTATCCTTATCTTTTATTTCCTTTCTCCTTTTTATGGTTCATTAGACAATTAAAATAACATGATCATATGAAGAGCACTTTTGACCAAAGACAACAACATTCTCATAGACAATGGGTTGTTTCCACTTTCACCATTTAGATTTTAAGACCATCACTATGAGCAAGTTTTTGTTTATAGCCATGTTAACACAAAATTTGGCAAAGAATAATTTAGATTTTCTCAAAGTAACATTATCCATTTTAATAAAGTAGCCAATAGAATCCTCAATCTATCTACAAACCTTCTCATCCAAGAATTCTAGTGGGAGACCCTGAATTTTAATGCAGACTAGCACCATATGAAGAAAATCTACTATCATATCAAAAATAGGTTTCCATTTAGCAAGTGTCATGGTGTGTTCACTTATTCTCCAAGATCACACTAAAATAGAGGAAATATCCTATTAATTGAGCCCTTGAGTCTCCATTTTATCAAGCACCATTTACGAAGCATTTTGATGGAAGGTCAAAACAAACAAAATGACCCACCAAGTCGTAAGAAAATCCCAATGAAATATTCTCAACCACTACATTAGGAAAACTAAAGGATAAAAGTATAGACCTATGTCACCTTTTAGGACCTCTAAACTTGTTTTGGACAAATATCATTTCTCTATCAAAACTATAAAATTAAAAATACCCTTCTGTAGATCTTATCATCAATATTATCACTATATAAATTATATAGTGTTTACATTAGTTATAATTTGTTATAATTTAAAAATATTATAATTAAGTATTTCAACATTTGATAATCTTCTCACTAAAAAAGTGAAAAAAAAATAGTAAATCATATCAAAACAAATTAAAATTTATATCAATCCCTAGAGGAAAGAGTCATCTTCAATAATACGTAATTACTTTTGAAAAAGGTATAGATTTGATAAAGATCTTTTAACAAGAGGTAAAAACTATTAGTTTCAAATAAGGTCAAACTCAAGTTCTTATAAAAAAAACAAAATATATATCAAAATATAATATTATTTTCAAATTAAAGAAAAAAATGATGATTTGCCTATACTTGTTTGATGGAAAGTACAACCTATACATTTTTGTAGTTAAAAAAAAGGACTTAAAAATTAAAAAATGAATAAATTCTTACTCAATTTTTAAAAAATAAATTATAGGCATAAAATTATCCAATTTCACACATTTGATCAATATACATATTCTTCAAATTCTAATTACAAATACCATTTTTATGTCATTAAAGTTGAAAAGTTTGTGTTCTAAGATCCTTTCTCTTTATAACAAGTGACACAACTTTGTTCTTTTACCCTAATGTCAAGACAATATTTTCCATGGGAAATCCTAGGCACATATTCTAAAGAAATAATAGCCTTGAAACCAAGAAGAATATTTTTCTATCCTAGTTCAGGGATCTCCGCCCTCCCCGAGTCCACCTTCAACTAAGTTTTGTTGGGATCCAAAACACCAAGGAAGAAAAAAACCATTGGGGGAGGGTGGAGAGGGGGTTAGATAGTCCTAGAAGAGGACACCTAAACCCTAAAGCCAGAAGAGGTATCACAAGTGTTCAATAGTGCAGAAATGATAGGGTGCAAATCTAGATGTACTAGCACTAGGTTTGGAGGAAGGGAATTTGCAATAACAACACACACCATGGGTAGGAGTTACATATCTCATTCAAACCTTAAGATTTATTTATTATTTATTTTAATTAATTAATTTATTTATTTTAATGTAGTATACAATATAATTTTATGATATTATTAGAATTTATTCTTAGATAGTAAAATGAGTTCTTTATACATGTTTATATTGTTAGAGATTATTCTTAATTCATAACAAAAGGTTCCTTATTTTACACAAATCTTTATGTAGTGTTATTTGATAGATGAACAATGCATGCTTTAAGTTTGAAGTTTCAATGACTCTAGTGTACATGTAACCTTTAGGAAGGAAATTTGTAGGTAAATGAGAGGTAATTTGGTCACATAAAATAAACTAATCATAGACGCATCTTTATCATTCTAGCATACATGCCATCTTAATTGAAAAAAATGTAGGTTAAATTTATTTTTTATTTAGTGTCACAAAATAAATTTATGGCAAATGTATTTTTGTGCTAAATATGTGATTTTATGTTGGAAAACTAATTTAATATCAAAAACATCTTTAAGCTAGAAGTTTCTACTCTATATAGATATACTATATGATACATTTCCTTTCACTATAGAATGAGTTACATTGTTAAGAAGAATTTCAAAATCTTGATTAGGTATTTAATATTTTGCTATATTATTAAAGTTTTATAAACATAATTGTTTCATAAATAAAATATTGTTAAATTTTATTTTAAGAATATTTTTATCGGGTATTGTAGAAGATTTAAATTCAACACCTTCAAGGTACTTACAATATGGACTTTCCCATTAAACCAAGTTTCTTTTGGCCTTCTAAGAATACTTGAGAAAATAAGGTTTTTAAATGGTTAATATTGATTTGGTTGAGCTCTTGAATATCACTTGTATTGAAAATATTTGTACTAGTTATCTCTTTTGTTATCATTTATTTTAGATCAACAAATTTATTTTCTGAAGTATATAACTCTATATAGATCTACGGAATGTAATATACTAATGGTAAAAAAGTAAAAAATATATAATTTATGTTCAAATAATGAAATAGAATATTACATTAATGAATTAGAGTATGATCATAATAAAATTAAAAATTAGAAATAATGTATTAAAAAATTAAAAATTAAAATTATCTTATAGGTTGAAGTATGAATTGTTTCTTATTTAACAAGAGGTGTATTCTAGTAGGAGTCCCGCCTTAGGAAAAAATAGAGACTTGTAATTTGAAAAGGTTGGAAGTGCGACGAATAATAGCAATTGATTTCATGGATTGTGGAAATCTACCTACTCTCTTTGAGGTGTCACTTAAATGTTATTCAATAATCTATAATGGGAAAATTGTTGGATTTATACAAATATTTAAAAACTTAACAAATATTCAAATTAATGATACATTTTGCAAAAAATTATCTTAAAGATTATGTATGTGCAATAGAGTGGATTGAACACAATTATTTCAATTATATGTTTCAAGACATGACATTTATGTGAGCAACCAAACTAAGACCAACTAAAAAAAAGTATGTATCTCAATGTCTAGTACTACAAATGGATTAAATTAATCTCTAGAATATTTTCTCATATAGTGAGATGTACATTCCATTAAACTCTTGACATTCCACATTCACATAACTACATTTTCATAAGAAGTACAAACCTCTAAAAAAACTAACAATGTCCACAATCTAAGTTTTATAATACTAATACGATATTACGATATTACTATTAGTTATAGTTTTTGACTCAAACTTATTTGTCACTTTTAACTCAAACTTATTGACCCATGTTTCATAAGTCACAATACTAGTTGATTCTTTTGTGAATGTAGTAGCAAGCTAAGTGGCTAGTACTAGGATTATGAGGTGAGCTTCTAGGAAGGGCCAAGGTACATCTCTAGATGAAAGTCACCTATGTGCACAACAAGTGCTAAGGGTTAATGAGTTTGACTTATAAACCACAAAACTAAGTGTTGGTGGTAATATCATAATTTGACTATGGAGTTACTAGACGAGTGACCTCTTGAGAAGGTCCAATGCTTACCTTTGTGAGCATCACCTCAATGAGATGGAAATGTCTATAGAGGCATCAAAAAGTGTTTGTCTGCATTTAATAATTAAATTGAAATTGAGAACATTATTATCATCTAAATTTTAATTGAAGTGTTAATTCTACTAAAATATATTCTCAACACCCTTTTGATGCTTGGATAGACATTTTTGATGCAATGAGCATTAAGATAATATTAAAATAAAAATATTTAGTTTATTACATAAAATATAACTAAAAATAAATAATGTATAATACGTATCAAGATAATACATTTCTTTGAATATTTATTTTAATTTAAAGATATAATCTTTAAATTATCCAATGTAAATTTTATATATCATATTTAATAAAAATATCAAATAATTATGTTATTATTGATTAAAATTTAATTTGAAATAACTAAAAAAGAAACCCAAAACAAATGTTAGGAAGGTCTAAGTGTCACAATTTAAGAGACAAGGTTTGGTTTTTACATTACTTTAAAAAAAAATAGCATTCATATCTAGCAAAGGATAAGTTGAAATTGCTTGGAAAGAGGAAAAATAGGTCTATTTTTAAATATTCTTTATTTTAAATTTTGTTTTGTATCTATATTTAGCAATGTATTTGTATGTATGAAAATGAATTAATTTCTTTTGAGATAATGTAAACATAAGTAACTACTCCAAAACTATAAATATTTAACTTATTTCTAGATTAACTAACAGTATATAAATTTATTTATCATTTTACATGTTTAATGAAGTGATTAGTATATAAGATTTAAATACTGAACAAGTTGATTCTACTATCCCCAATCAATGAACTAAAATAACAATTATTATTATTTTTTGAACTTTGTAAAAATGAAAGAATTATATTTTGGTTTTTGATAGTATGTATGTTATGTTTAAAAATAAATGATGCTCCACATTCTATTATATTAGTTATATACATTATAACACTTAATAGAACTTTAAAGATACTAATATTTATCTATAATTAAATAATAATAATAAATTAGTTAACAATATAAAGAAAACATTATTACAATATTAAATAATAATGTGCATGTAAAAAAAAGTATTTAATGAAAATTACAAATAAGTTATAATTTAAATTTTAATTGAAATTTTCAATATAATAATAATTGATTGATTTAATTTAAAATATATTTATTAAATGAAATTTAACATAATTTTAAAATTATTAAAAATATATTAAACTAATATTCTAATTCACACACACACACACACACAATTTTCAATGAAATATTAATTTAATAAAATAAATAATACAAAATAGACATATTGTATTATAAAAGAAATATTAAATATTAAATAGTTAACTAATATAACTATGATATAAAAAAAATTGAATCCAAATGCCAAAACAAGAAAATTAAAATATTAACAACTTAAATAAAAAATACTAATCTCCTCAAACTTTGAGATTTCTTATGTTAGATAGACATAGTCAAATTTGCGTGAGAAGGAAAACAAAATTAGCTCAAAGGAATTCTTATGTAAAGATGCTATGTGTCATTGATTATTTTAAACCATTAACACTACATAGATATTTTCTTACGTTTGTTTTTGATTGGTGGTGAAAAAATTCTTTAAATTTTCAAATAAAAAATTTAAAAAACTACCAGCTAAATTATGCAAGACCAATTAGAAAAAAGAAAATACTCTAAAAAGTCTAAAATAAAAATAAAGAAACTAAAAACTTTTGAAAACTTTCATTAATATTTTTCATACATAGATTTTGATACAAACTAATTTTAAAAAGAGTAGGTGAAAACAATATTCTCAGTGGGAACTAATAAATAATTCATCAAATTCTATCATTGAAATGAAAAATTATATTCATAAATAGAAGAGTTATTGTTTCTCATCTTATAAATAAGCTCTTAGATAAACACACACTCTTCACCAAAAAAAAGAAAAACATGGCATCTATCAACGGGCCAAGTCTAGTTTAAATGATTCATAACTACTCCAAAACTATAAATATTTAACTTATTTTTAGATTAACTAAAAGAATATAGATTTATTTATCAGTTTACATGTATAATGAAGTGATTAGTATAGAAGATTTGAATATTGAACAAGTTGTTTCTACTATGTCCAATCAATGAGCTAAAATAATAATAATTATATTTTTTTGAACTTTGTAAGAATGAAAAAATTATTTTTTGGGTTTTGATAATATGTATGTTATGTTTAAAAATAAATGATGCTCCACATTCTATTATATTAGTTATATACATTATAACACATTATAGAACTTTAAAGATGCTAATATTTATCTATAAAATAAAAATAAAAAAATTAGTTAACAATATAAAGAAAAATTATTACAATAGTAAATAATAATGTGCATGTAAAAAAAAGTATTTAATGAAAATTACAAATAAGTTGTAATTAAGCTGAGAGGCTTTCTACAATGGCAGCAATCTTCAATGTAAACATTTTCCATTTTCAATTTTTTTTTTTAAAATTAAATAATCGAGAGAAAAAAAAAGAGGTACAGTATCAAAAGAGGGGAGGAGGCAAGCCTCAACCACCCAGATCAAAGTCCAACAATCAGCTAGAAATAGCCAACTAACACATTAAGTAGCAATTCTAGCGAGATAACAAAAAGAGGAGATAGAAAAGCTATTCCAAAACATCATCATGATCATCGAACCAAGTTGTCCATCCCAACTCTCCTTCCATCCACACGACTTTTTTCTGCTCGAGAGTGTGAGCAAAGAAGTCATGTTAATCAGAATAGGGGCCTTTGTTCTCATGTATTTCCTTGAGCAGCTCCTTAAGAGCTTTTCCAAAAGCAGTCTGGTTATCAAGAATGCTGGCCAATTCCATCCCATGCTTCATCTCATAAATGAATATCGTAGCGAGCCCATCATGAAGGAATCTTTTTAGCTTTTTCATCTCGAGCTTCATAATGCAATAAATCTGCGAGACAATCTTAAAATGGATGAGTTTCAAATGAGACAAAGTAAGGGATCTACCAATATCTTGAAATTTGTCCTCATTTCTACATTTCCAAATAAACCAAAGAATGTGAGAGGATAGAATGTTCTAGAAAAAATTAGCATCCTTTTAAAGACCAAATAAGTTGCCAAGAATAGTATCTAAAATAGGAACACGATCAGCTATAGAAATTCCAAAAAACTTCCATATAATCCTAGCAAATTGACAAGTAAAGAATATATGCCTTAAATTTTCAGGAACCCTACAAATAGTACAAAGTTCAGCATCACCAACATGATTTTTAACAGGAAGTCTATCGAGAAGGAGCTGCCATTTAAAATGTAAGATTTTCGGGGGAATATGTGATTTCCAAAATCTGTCAAGAATTTTTTTGCCATTCAAGAGAGTTGAAGTTCATATACCAAGTGGTATTAAGGTGAGAAATAACAGAGTTGTCTTTATTGAGAACCTTATATATATCTTTAGCTTTAATTTTATGTAGGAGAGATCCATCATCCCAATGGAAATTTAGAAATCTATGAGAGTCCACATCACACTTGCAGGGAAGAATAAGAGTGCGGCAGGCATTGGCAACCATATTATATGTATGTTTATAGGAGATAGGAAGATCAAACTTGATTCTAATATCCTGCCAACTAACAAGGTTATCATTCTCCAAAATGTCAATAAAGCTCTGGATGCCAAGGTTGTTCCAAAATTTCATAGAACAACCTTGAGTCATGGCAAGAGGCTTACAATTATGATGTAAATTCCACCATATAGAATGCTCACCATGAATAGAGTTATTACTGGCAAAGTTGGAATTATAGATGAAACCCCTTACAAGCTCCCAAGCTTTCCATATAGACTTGAAAACCATGGACAGAGACAGGTAATGACCCAGCAACCAGATCAGTAAAAGGAAGGTTTTTCCAATGTTTGGCCTACTTAGGATAACCAGACTGAATGTTGTTTCTAAGAAGAATCTTCCAAGGTTCCTGACCATCAAGAGCCTGAAAGATCCACTTAGCAACAAGGGAAATTCCTTAAATCCTAAGGTTAATTAGGCCTAAGCCACCAAAGTTCTTGGCAACATGGCACCAACTCCATTTAATAGCATGTTTCTTCTTGTGACCTTTGCCATCAGACCATAAGAATCTCCTAATGGCTTTTTGAATCTCAAACACTTGGTAGTTACTAAACATCCAGACAGAGGAGTAGTATATACTATAGGATGACAAGATTTTCTGACACACTTGCACTCTACCAGCAAGTGACAACACCCTGTTATCCCATTTGTAGAGCTTCTTAACAATTTTATCCTTAATCCAAATCCACATGTCTTTGAGAGATGCGGAGATGGAAAAGGGAATCCCCAAATATCTGACAAGCTTATTAGGTCCACCCCATGAGTATGCAAACTAGAGAAACCAATCAGGAGGCTCCTCAAAAATGAATGTCAATTTTTTTCAAAAAAAATTGACATTCATTTACATGTCAGAAAAACAAAATAGAAATAGACTAAATATAATAATAATTAAAATTGTGAAAATTATAGAGAGGAAATGGAAAAGTAAAAATGAGGCAAATCAAAATTCTCAAATCATTTCCTCATACCTCTTAGACTCACATAAATATGTGATGATGAAATTTATGGGATTATCAAAATAGGCACCTCAACAAAAATATCTCTCAGCTTATTTTATAGATATATAAGCTAGTTTAAATTTTAATCAAAATTTTTAATATAATAATAATTAATTAATTTAATTTATAATATATTTATTAAATAAAATTTAACATAATTTTAAAATTGTTAATAATATATTAAACTAATGTTCTAATATATATATAATTTTCAATGAAATATTAATTTAATAGAATACATAATAGAAAATAGATATATTGTATTATTGAAAAAAAATTAAATATTAAATAGTTACCTAATATAACTATGATAGAAAACAAATTGAATCCAAATGCCAAAACAAGAAAATTAAAATATTAACAACTTAATTAAAAAATATTAATCTTCTCAAACTTTGAGATTTCTTATGTTAGATAGACATAGTCAAATTTGCATGAGAAGGGAAAAAAAAATTAGCTCAAAGGAATTTTGACGTAAAGATGCTATGTGTCATTTATTATTTTAAACCATTAACACTACGTAGATATTTTCTTGTGTTTGTTTTTTATTGGTGGTGAAAAAATTCTTTAAAGTTTCAAATAAGAAATTTAAAAAACTACTAGCAAAATTATGCAAGACCAATTAGAAAAAAGAAAATACTCTAAAAAGTCTAAAATAAAAATAAAGAAACTAAAAACTTTTGAAAATTTTCATTAATATTTTTCATACACAGATTTTGATGCAAACTAATTTTAAAAAGAGTAGGCGAAAACAATAGTCTTAGTGGGGACTAATAAATAATTCATCTAATTCTATCATTGAAATGAAAAATTATATTCATAAATAGAAGAGTTATTGTTTCTCATCTTATAAATAAGCTCTTAGATAAACACATTATTCACCAAAAAAAACATGGCATCTATCAATGGGCCAAGTCTAGTTTAAATGATCATAATTTTTTGTTGGCCTTGCAAACTTTCTTTCTATTAAAAATCTCGGTACGATCTCTTATTGACTATTCTAGAAAAAATAATTCATCTAATTCTATCATTAAAATGAAAATTTATATTCATAAATAGAAGAGTTATTGTTTCTCATCTTATAAAAAAGCTCTTAGATAAACACACTCTTCACCAAAAAAAAAAAACATGGCATCTATCAACGGATCAAGTTTAGTTTAAATGATTCATAATTATTTGTTGGCGTTGCAAATTTTCTTCCTATTAGAAATCTTGGTACTATCTCTTATTAACAATTCTAGAGAAACATTGATTTACTTATGCATATATTTTTGTATTAATTTAAGTACCAAAATATATTTGTAAAAATATTCAAATTCAAATTCAAATGATGGAATATAGTATTACTTTAATGAATCTTTGGAACTATGTAAGTATATTAGAATTGTAAAATAAAAACTATATCTTATACTAAAATTGAATATGGATAAATAGTGCTATTTATGTGAAAACAAATTGTGAAAAAATAAATATAGATTTAAGTTGTATTATTATTTCTTATTTATTTAATAAATAAATAAAATATTTAAAATTAATTTTTTTATGCAATGTCTATAAATAGAAAATCAATTGTTTCATAGTTTATATTTTCATTTTAAAACTAACGCTCTTTCCATAAAGGTAATTGTTGTCCACAAGAAGAAATCTATAATTGTTTAGCTTGATACTACTATTATGTTTAAGAGAACCAATATATTTGGAAATTGCAAATCAATATATCTCCCAAAAAAAATTTGAACACCTTTATTTCTTGTGATATATAGAATTTAAAATATTAAAAATTAAATTAATTTATGAAATAAATATAACTTTTAACAATGTTCTCCCACTAGTGGTGAATTTAGGTGACTTTCGTATAGGAGGTCATAAGTTCCACTCTCACTTACTAATATATATGACACTAGAAAAAAAGAAAAAATAAATTTTCATCAAAATAATAAAGGCTAGCCAACCAATACTAATGAAACTAATAGTGAACTTTTCCTATTATCGTTTGACTCAAACCACAACCTTGGAAGCTCATGAAAAATATGTTGAGTTGCCCAACCACCTTTTCCAACCATATTCATTAAACTCTAGTTATTTACATTTATTCTTCAACTATGTCATGCATTTTGATTTGTTTCATGGTACATCAAAGTTTTGAGTTGTGAATATAATGTACAAAAAGTTTAATTAAGGCTTATTAAAATTGTCTTTGTTTTGTTGTTCTTGGCTGTGTTTTTATAGACAACTATGTGGCAGATTGGGTAAAGAGATTTGACATGGAATAGCCAATGACATAAATGATAAAAGGCATAGAATTTTTGGAGCTATTTAGTAGAGGAGAGGTGTTAGATCATCTTTGAATAAATATGAAGGTTGAAAGGTTGATGCAAGAGAATCTTGGCCATTGCGTTATCCCACTGATTGTGTTGGTTGCTACCAAGTTATAGCAATTGTTGAGTGCTAGTAATTTTGTAGTTTAAGCCAAGTTGAGGTTATTCCACATCATGTTAACACTTAGGTTAGCATGTTATAACATTTTACTTTGTAGTGTGCATTGAGTTACATAGTGTGTACCAAGTGGCTCTTCATGTGTAGAGTGGTTCTTCATGTGACGATTTTTCCTATTGATGCTAAGTGTCAAAATTTTGGACGATTTTCTATGTTTTTGGTGTGATATGACTTGCGAAATTTATTTTGATCTTGAAATTTATGATAAGATCTTGTCTTGGGATATGTGCAAACCATTGTTGGGTTAGCCTTTATATTTTGTAATGTTCTAGAATATTCTATAAGCCATTTTGGCAAGTATAAATAGGGTTTTTAGGCTTAGAGTTTGGTAAGGATTTGAGAGGAGTGATTTTGGGGAGTAGTTGAAGGGTGAGTTTTCCCGAGTCTATGGATAGAGCACTGAATGTGAGGTAGTTTATAGAAGGATTGTGATGGAGTTGTGAGTGTGTGGATAGAGTGCTTAATGGGTGGTAGTTTAGACTTGGATCTTGGATAAAGTTGGAGAAGATCTAGGGCTACGGCTTGAGAACCAAAGAATAGCTTGGTGGACCTGAGGGTACAAGTGTGGATTCTTCTTGGTGTTCTTATCTAGTTGTGTATTTGGACTAGTTGAGATTCGGTTTGTAAGTTTGATCTCACTAGATCATGCAAAACTAATATTGTAATTGCTGTTGTATTTGGTTATAACCCGAAAGGCCTTATAGCCAGGCATATTACATAAAAGGGTAAAAGCACAAACCCATGTCACCCTTTTGTAAAAGAAAAGGCTAACAAAAGTATAACTATTCAACTTCAATGAATTGGTATTATTATTTTAAAGTTAAAAATGAAGTAAACTAATGAGATGTGTAAATATGGATGAAGTTTAGGATTATAATTTTTAATAATTATTTGGAATAAGAATTAATATATTTTCTTAATTTTTATATATATTTTTTAGCTTCTAAAAAATGCTAAAAATTAGGGGTCTAGTTCCTAGCACAAAAATATATGGAAATAAACTTACTTTCCTTTGATCTTAGACTATGTTATAGATAACATATATATCTAGAACAATCAAAATTAAAAATTGACTCTAGACCTATATTTTCTCTTTTATAATAATTGAAATTTCAACTCACCTAAAATCAATAGTTTTCATCTCCCACCACATTTTTCAAAACAAATCTATTCTAGCTAGGTGAAAAATTATACATTCTAGAAGATGACTCTCTCCTCTAGAGCACCATATAATTTTAATATTTTTATAATATGATTTAATAGCTTTTTCTTTCTCAAAACTGACATCTTTTCAAGTGTAAAAATATATGCTTTTAGAATTTTTTAATTACAATATACTTTATCTAGTTTAAAAACTATAAAATCTATATGAGAATAATCTTGAATCTGAGCTCCATAAAATGGTGTTCATATGTTATTAAAAAATTATCATAAAAAATAGTAAGAGTTATTGAAACACCAATTTTATGAAATAATTTCATTTCTTTAGTGATTGGATACAAACTAGTATAAAATATGTATTTAATAGACATTTTCAATTGGAAAAGTGTGATATTGTATATAACTTAGCTATAATGAATTTACCTAGATCATATGCTAAAAAAAAAAAAAAATTAGATAGAAATACTCAAATTCAGGCATTCTGATAAGTTAGCCTAAAAGGTGACACAACTTTATGGGTAAAAGTACAAACATGTGTCACACTTTTATAAAGGAAAAGGCTAACAAAAGTATCACTATTCATCTTCAATGACATAAAAATGGTAGGATTATTTAGAATTTGATAATGAAGTAAACTAACAAAATGTACAAAAATGGATGAATTTTAGGATTGTAATTTTTAATAATTATTTGGAATAAGAATTGATATATTTTCTTAATTTTTAAAAAGAATTTTTTACTTGCTGAAATTTGCTAAAAATTAGGGGTCTAGTTCCCACCACAAAATAATGTGGAAATAATTTTATTTCCCTTCAATATTAGATTATGTTGTAGATAACATGTATAGCTAGAACAATAAAAAATAAAAGTTGGCTTTATACCTATATTTTATCTTTTATAATGATTCAAATTTAACTCATCTGAAATCGATAGTTTTCATCTCCCACCACATTTTTTAAAGCACATCTTTTCTAACAAAAATAAAAATTATAGATTATTGAAGAGGACTCTCTCCTCTAGAACATCATGTGATTTTATATTTTTTTGGATATGATTAATATTTTTTCCATTCTGAAACTTGACATCTTCTTGCATGTTAAAATACATACTTGTAGAATTTTTTAATTGCAATATACTATATCTAATTAAAACAATATAAACTCTATATTAGAATATTCTTGACTTTGAACTCTATAAAATGGTGTTTATATGTTAATAAAAAAATATCATAAAAAATAGTAAGAGTTATTGAAATGTCAGTTTTTTGGAATAGTTTTATTTCTTTAGTAATTGGATACAAATTAGTATAAAACATGCATTTAATAGACATTTTCAATTGGAAAAGTGTGAGATCATATATAGCATAGCTAGAGTAAATTTTTCTAGATCATATGTTTGAATAAAATTGATTTTTACATAGAAATAATCAAATTTAGTCATTTTGATAAGTGAGCCTAAAAGGTGACACAACTTTGTACTTTTACCCTTATTCTTTTACCCATAAACAATTATTTTATAAATAAAGAGATGTGATTTGGTATCAAATCTTGCATTGTTATTGTGTTTCTATTGTTTGGTTATTTGCTAGGGACTATGACATCTCCTTTGGGGATTCTCCTACCTTGTGTTGCATCATGTGGCATCAGAACATAGTTGTTCCTGAGTGTGTAGGTAGATCACCGAAGTTGTGGTAGTTTGCACCAGGACTTGGGTTGGAGAAGTAGATCTGAGAAGATCTTGTTTTGATGGTAGATTGTTCTTTCTAGAATCTTATATATCTTGGTTGTGAGGTGGCAGATCATGGTTCTAATTTGCAATTGAAAAGGGCTTACAGATGGATCAATGGATGCAAAGATGGAAGGTCGATCTTGTTGAGGCATGATCATAAAGAGTTTGTGGATTGCAGATCCATGTTCCTGGACTTATCATGTGTTTCCTGATTATTCATGCGAGGTGGCAAGTTGTGATTTGATTTGTAAACAATTCAATTTTGTCACAAGGAGTGTGAGAAGGATTTCTTGCGAAATGTTTACGAAGATCTTGGAAGATGGCTCTGAGAGGATTGGAACTTAAAATGATTGTGAATCTCTATGATTTGGTGGAGAGGAGGTTTTTTGAGATGTTTTCTCAATTTGAAGCTAGTTTGGCTGATTGAGCTAAGGAAGAGGTTGCTCGGTTTGAAACTAGTTGGGCTGATTGAGATAAGGACAAGATGAGGAAGGCATTTTATAGATGTTTGTGGAGTTGGAGTCTACAAATTTGGAAGAGATTTGTTTGGCTGGTTAAGAGACTTGTTCATGAGAGAAGATGGCATGACAAGGTCAAGGTAGAAGATGCTAGTTTTGTTGATCAATTTGTGAAGTTTGATACAGAACTTGCAAAGCAACTTGAGGTTGTTGCTAAGGATATTCCAAACCTTTTTGCTGTTGGGGAAGAGGTTTGCTTTCATTATAATTTGGCTAGGTATGACATGGAAATTGTAGAGCACTTTGTCATGGATGACTTGATTGATGTTGGTGATGAGTTGTATGTTGCAGAGCATCTTATTGTGAGCAATGAGATTGCTACTGTAGTGAGTTTGGAATCTGTTGATGAAGATCTGCATATTGTTGTTGATGTGGAGCTTGTTATTGTTGGTGTGGATTCACTATTTTCTAATGTGGATGAGGGTTTTCTAATGAAGCATTATGTTTAGTTTGTTCCTTAGAGTGAGCATGTTGATTGGATGGTTGAGATTCTAGTGTTTGATAGAGTGATGCAGATATGCATGATGTGCAAATTGGTTTTCTTGTCCTTGTTGGAGTGGAAGCCTTTGGTGAAGATGAAGATGGTTGTTGATATTTCTTTGGGCATCAAAATGTGTGACATACTTTTTTATTTACCTAGGGAGTCTGATGTAGGAGCATCCTGGCCATCACGTTATCCTGTTGATTGTGTTGATTGTTGCTGAGTTATAGAAATTGTCGAGTGCCAGTAGTTTTGTAGTTTAAGCTGAGTTGAGGTTATCCCATGTCATGTTAACACTCGGGTTAGTTTGTTATCCCATCTCACCTATAGTGTGTGAGAAGTTACATAGTGTTTTTTGAATGACTCCTCATGTGCTGAGTGGTTCCTTATGTGTCGAGTTCTCCTGTCGATGTCGAGTGTCAACATTTTGGATGTTTTTTCTATGTCTTTGGTGCAATTTGACTTGTAGAATTTATTTTGACCACAATATTTATGATAAGATCTTGTATTCGGATGTGTGCAGACCATTGTTGGGTTAGCCTTTATGTTTTGTAGTGTTCTAGAATATTCTATAAGCTATTTTGGCAAGTATAAATAGGGTGTTTAGGTGTAGAGCTTGGCAGGGATTTGAGAGGAGTGATTTTGGGGTGTAGCTGAAGGGTAAGTTTTCCTAAGTATGTGGATAGAGCACCGAATGTGAGGTAGTTTACAATAGGATTGTGATGGAGTTGTGAGTGTGTGGATAGAGTGCCAAATGGGAAGCAATTTACACTTAGATCTTGGATAAAGTTGGAGAAGAGCTAGGGCTACAACTTGAGAATGAGAGAATAGCTTGGTGGACTTGATGGTATAAGTGTGGATTCTTCTTGGTGTTCTTACCTAGTTGTGTATCTAGACTAGCTGGGATTGGGTTTGTAATTTGGATCTCGTTGGATCTTGCAAAAATTGATATTGTAATTTCTATTGTATTTGGCAATAATGTTGAAGGCCTTACAGTCGGGCATATTACATGTAAACAATTATTTTATAATTAAAGAGTTGTGATTTGGTATTAGATCTTGCATTATTACATCTTGCATTGTTATTATGTTTCTGTTTTGTCATTATCTATTGGGGGCTAGGAGATTTCCTCTGGGGATTCTCCTACCGTGCACTGTATCAAAGGTGTGTTCACATAGTATGAAATATTATTTAAATTTATTAAGAAAATAGAAATTAAAATAGCTATTTTTGAGAAGTATTGTTAAATATTTGTATATATAAAGTGTGAAAATGGTTTAAATGAAAGTGGAATGTGGTAAATTAGTGTTAAAGCATGATGAAGATTTCTTAATAAGTTTTTTAAAATTCTTTTTTGTTTGGTTCATAAGAAGACCAAAACTTGAGGCATGATATTTTCTAAATGCCTTGTTCTTGTGTGATTGTGCACTTGTTTGTTTGGAATTAAACTATGGTTGCTACTCAGATGTCTAATATTGTGGTTCTTGAAAAATTGGATGGTGCTAAATTTATACTAATTGGAAATGACAGATGGATTTGATTTTACAAACAAAAGGTTTATGGGAACACTCCACAAAATAAAAATCTACATCAAAGTCAACATTATAAATGGAAAAAAATGATATGAGTGCACGTGCTACACTTTTATGGAAAATTAGTCCACGAATTAGGCCTCATTTTAAAAGTTTAAAAACAACAAAGGAAATATGAGAAATGTTGTAAAAAAAACATGAAAGAACAAGTAAGTTAAAAGTGATGGATATTAAGAGGCAATTAAATCATTTAAAAATGAAAGTAAGTGATAGTGTGAATGATCATATCACTAAATTAAAAAATTCAAGAAATCAACTTGCAATGATGAAGGCATCAATATAATGAAATCATAAATTTTTTAATTGAAAGTGTTCCACAGAAGTATAATAATTTCATCCATACTTTCAAACTAATTGAAAAATTTGAGAATATAAATGTTGAAAAAGTATATAATGTTTTTTTTTTTATTGAAGAAGAAAGACTTAAAAAGTCCACAAGTGAGTCTCGAAAGAGACAAGAGTTTGTAGCTAGAGAAAAATACAAGAGTTGTAATCAAGGAAGATCGTATCAAAATCAAAGAACTAATCAAGGAAATAAATATATAAATAATCAAAGACAATGGACTCAATAAAGAGATAATCCAAATAGGAAAAAATTATCAAAGGCCAAAAAATGATCTAAGAAATAATAATAATAATTTTGAAGGTGAAAGTACTATCAAATGTTTCAAGTGTTGACAAGAAGGGCATTAAAGTGACCTTTTTTTTAAGAAATGGAAAATGATATTTAATCAAAGAAGGAAATCAATTTTTTTTTAAGAAGAGGGTGATCATCATTTAATGATTTCTTCTTTAAATGCTCAAGCCGATTCAAGAAATCTATGGTATATTGATTTAGGAGCTAGACAACATATGACTGACAACAAAAAGATCTTTATTTCTTTAGAAGAAATGAAAGGTGAAAACATACTTCTTGGTGATAATAGTTCACATGACATAGAAGGAATAGGAAATTTTTTAATAAATATAAATTATGGTAAAAATTTGGAAATAACTAATGTGAATTTTGTACCTAGGTTGACCAACAATCTTCTTTCAATGAGTCAAATAACTCGACATCGTTATAAGGAAGATTTTGTTTTTAGATTAGTGTTGAATGAAGAATATTAATGATGGATACAAAATAGTGGCTACATCGGAGTTGATATTGATAAAAAACACAAAAGCATATGTTGATAAGTCATCTTATGTCACTACAAGATCGTCCTCAAGTGAGTTATGGCATCAAAGATATGATCATTTCAACTATCAAAGTTCATCTATACTTAAAGAGACATGCACAACTATAATTAAAGTTGTGGAGAACACAATATTTCCAATTGATTATGTTGAGGAAATGGGAAGAATGCATATACAAGATGCATACAAATTCCTATGTGATACATCTACAAAAGTGAATGGTTTTCCCTCATTGATGAAAGAAGTCTTTCACAATTATTGTTCAAAATAAAGGTTTTAAAAGAATCCTAATCATTGAATGTAACATGTATGTACACCACTATAGAGATTTTTGTGTGTGTATAGTTTGTAAGAATTTTCCTTAGGGAAAAATTCACCAAAGATCAAGGAACTCAAGTACAAGCACAACAGTAGACCAAAAGAGTGTGATCAGAATAATGATATATTCTTCAATTCAATGTTAAAGTACACTAGGAGTGCCTATATATAAAGGCCTCTAGAATGCTTTTGTAATGCCTAGGAATCAAAAAAATGATAAGTCATACAACCAGGCACATGTTCACCAAGTGTGGGTTATCCTCCATTAAGTACAGGAGTAATTGTGATGATGAAAGGATAAACATACAAAGGTGTAGCACACAAAATTATGTTGTAGACACCATGTGCTAAAATAGGAATGTGAATAACTATTTTGTCTATGTGAAAAACTTAGTTAATAATGAAAACTCAAATGTTGTAGATGCCATGTGCTGAATTAGGGTTGCTTACTCTAGTGTTGTCAACATGACAACTCATAAGAGTGCACAAACTCCTAAGTGTCTCACCTAAGAAATAATAAAATAATGCATTGACCTAGGTAAAATTAAGTAAAGTGTAATAAGTAAATACTTATTTACACCAACAATCCTCCCTAAGTGCAACTTAGGGGAATGCATTTAAGCTTATGAAAGCTAGGATAAAAATGAGAGATGGGTCCTAGCTACTAGGCCATGTTAGGTACCCATGTATATAATCTCTCATAAGGCAGAGAAAGAGGAAAAACCTCATGGGAAAAACCCTCCCCCAAAAAGAAAGATGAAGAAAACTGATGCATGGATGGATGGAGTAATCAAGAACCCCCCATTACAACATACATCAAATATATATGAAAGATAAATATGAGAAGGATAAAATCCCATAAGTGGGAAAAGTCCTCCCCATAAAAGAGAAGAAGAAAGGAGACAAGGTAGTCGCCCCCAATGTAGAATGTTGATTAGTGATAGCTACTCCAATGTAGAAGTTGATAAATGACTATTTCAAGAATGTTCCTTGTCCTTGGAAGAAAAAATATCATATGTACATATGAAATGCTTCCCCTATGTGAAGAAAGAATCACAATGATAAATGATGCCTCTGAAACTTGCTCAACTGTGCCTGTGTCTATACTAACTGCCACCCCTTCCAATGCTACTAAAAATAACAATGTCAGATCTAACAAGGATGGATGTAGAACAAATTCCAAACAACTAACTATCTCCTCAAATGACAAAGAGACCTCTTGCAACTATTGTACATAAGGATCCAAAATCATATCAACCTGTGAAGACTGATCATGTAGATAATGGACAAGAGGGTCAGAGTGAGCCCTTGTGAAAATTGAAGAAGGATCTTCTTCATCAAAGAAAAGATGTATATCATCAATGATATCTCCCAAATCTGCTATGTGTGACTCCACAAACAAACCTAAAATATCCATCAAGAAGTCATCCACTAATGTTGGAGTTGGAAGATGTGTACCCTATTATGCTAGACCTATCACTATGGAAATATATGCATATGGAATGTGCTGATATCGTAACCTCTCCCTATATCTGTCAATAGGATCCCACATATTTGAATCTCTTGAATCACTATGACTGGTGTCACTATTAGTTTCCATAGTGTATGAAGTGTAGAGAGGAATAGAGGATAAGTTGGGTGAACTTTTCTCAAAGTGAAAATTCTTGTCTATGAAAATTTCATGTGTCTCAAGATCCATAAGTCTATATGCCTTAGCACCATCTTCATATCCAAAGAAAGTACAAGGCCTAGAAGGTGGTGCCTTGCATCCTTTGGAACATATTTTTTCCTATGTTGGACAACTGAAGACTCTAAAGTGTTTCACAACTAGTTTTCTACTGCACCATGCCTCAAAAGGAGCCTAACCATCTAAGGCATTATAAGGAGACCTATTAAGTATGTGATTGGAATTTCTTATAGCTTCAACTTCAAGTGTAGCATCAAGAGACTTGGCTTGTATCATGCAACATGCCATAGACTTAAGAGTTTGTGTCCTCAAGCTTGCAAATGTCTTTAAGTCTTGTGTTCACATATATTCTTTCATTGTCCATCCTAAGAAATTTGATGGCTTTCCTTGATTATTTTTCAACATGAATCTTGAAGGCTAGAAACTTATCCAACATTTCATTCTTATGATCAATAAAGTAGACCCATGTGTAGCATGAAAAGTCATCAATGAAAGAGAGGATGTAGCAATCCTAGTTTACTGATGTCACTACAAAAGGACCTACTAGTACCATGTGAACCAACTGAAGAACAACTAGTGCTCTTGAAGACTTCCCTATATCAAACTTCTTCTGTAGACACATATCTACTAAACATGTTGAACATTCACCTTGAGAAAAGTTAATTGTAGGTAGACCTTTGACCATATTATTTGAGCAAAGTTGATGAAGATAGTAGAAGGCAAGATGTCCATACCGGTCATGTCATAATTTGGTTTGTAAATGATATTATGTGGACAAGGCATGTAAAGGAGACTTAGGCACAAAGTGGGAGAAAGAATACAACCTTGTGTCATGATTAAATTTCCCCATCGGAACCAATGAATCATCTTTGATAGAGTGCACAATTACTAAATTTGGAAGGAACTCAAATTTATTGCCATCTCCATAGTGATGATTTGGTAAATTGAGAGAAGATTAGAGCTTAGGTTAGGAACATAGAGAACATCTTTGAACTCTCCATTTTCCATCTCTACATGTCCTTTCCCCTTAACTTCCATTTTTGTATTATCTCTTATAGAGATGTGTGGTACCTTAGACTACTTCAATGAAGAAAAGTCTCCTTTTGAAGAACCCATATAATATGAGGCACCTAAGTCAAGAATCCATTCTGTTGAAGAACTTGAGTTTTCCATAAGTTCTTTCTCTTTGTCCTTTGAATCTAAAGATGAAGATCCATTCTACTTATAACCATTAGGTAGTGGAAAATTGTGTTTCTTTATGATGTTTGTCAACTCATCAATCTTTTAATGATAGCACTCATGTTCATCATGACCCAAATTCTTGCAATAGGCACACTTTTTCTTCTCCTTGTTAGTGTCCCCCTTCTTGGTTAAATTTGAGGAAGACTTGCCTTTTTTATTTGATGGTGATGTTGTCTTTTCTATATGCTCATGTGTGTAATTTTTCTACTTCTACTTATTTCCCTTTCCTTTATTTGAAGTTTGAGTAGCTAAATTTTGAGAACTCTTAGTATTTTCCACCAATGCCTTAGACTTGGGCGAATTGAGAATTCCCATTAATTGCAACTTCTCTTCATCATCCAACAATTGACCACAATGATCAAAACTAACTTTCTAATAGGGAACCCCTAATGTAGTCTTTGTGGTGTTTTAAGAAGAAAAAAATGTGGAGTACTCAGATGGTAGCATATTATGCATGAGATAGATTAACTTGTCATCTTTAATAGGACTACCACTATCATCAAGCTTCATTTTTAATTCATTCACCTTTATAATAAAATCATGTATAGTATCAAATGTCTTAGGATCTAAGGAGACAAGCTCATATTCAACTTTTTAAACATCCTCCTCAAACACTTTACCATACTGGTTTTTGAGGGCATCCCAAGCATCCTTGGATGTCTTATACTTCTCGATTTGATAGAGGATTTTGTCTTCAACCCCCAATAGAATATCACCTAGGGATTTCCTATCTACTAATTCCCAAGCATTAATATCACTTTTAGATACTTGATCACCTATTGGTTTAGAAGGGGTACCATCAACATATTGAGAAACTTCATTATGCATTAATTGACACCACATTTTAATTGGCCATGTAGCTTATTCATGTGGTGTTAATTTTGGAAACTTAAAATTTCCCATGATGTAAGAAAGAACAAATAAGAGCAAGAAAAGAGGAATGAAACACCAAGAAACACCCCCCCTTTTCACTCAATCAAGAAAAGCCCCCTAAATGAAAGATTTTGGCACTTTATACTTAGTGTGTTTACAATAGCCACTTGCCAATTTTTGCATTAGTGGACTTCTAATTTTTTCTTATAGAGTTCAAAACCAGAACTATATTATGTATCTAAGATATACAACAATTCTAAAGATATATCAAAGAATTACAATGCAGAAAAAGACCTATTTCTAAAAGTGATACATTTTTCCATACAACCCTATAATCTAATTATAGATCTAGAAAGTAGACAAAAAATTACACTTTAAAAAAAAATAGAACCTATTTTGGAGTCTAGATAAGCCTGTACAGAGCAATTGAAGTTGCAAAATGCAAGATTGGATGGTTATAGAAACCAAAAGATGAAGATGCAATTTTTGACAAATATGTGTACCAAAAGTACAAAATATCTAGACCAATAAAAAGTTTTAGAAATTCTACCCAAAATCAAAACATATTGCACATAATTTGGAGTCCAGATAACTGAGATATGGCCTCCCAGTGTAAGACTGGCAAATCAAAAATAAATATGGATAGGGGTTTGATCAAAAAAATATACAGTTAAATTTGACAGTCAAATGGCAATCATAGTAGTTCAAATTTGCCTCTAGATGATGGTCAAATGATCATCAAATTTAAGAAAGGAAAAAGCTAATGTCAATAGAAAATTTAACTCCCTAGGATGATGTGATAGTTATCACTTCACATGGAGGATCTACCATGTGTACATGTGGAGGCATCGATTGGTGCCAACATTTATTGCAATGGGCTAGAGTTTAATGGTCATCAACGAATGCGTAGTTCCAGTGGTTGGTATTGCAAATAATTATGGCTGATGGAACAAGTTTACTAGTGAGTGGGAAAATAATCCCACATTCACTGTGCAAGTGAATGTGGAGATGTTTAAAAGAAAGGCCCACCCAAGACTATATAACAAAGCCATCCATGAGTTGATTCAGTAGGTGTAAAGCAGCTTGGCCAAAATTGTAGTGCAGAAAATTATGGAATATTCTCACAGATTCTAGATTAATGTGGGGACATAAATTGAAATTTAATTGATGCCACTAGAAAAAAGGTAATATTTGCTAGATCAAAATGGGATATTCCATGTAGGGCTAGGGTATCACTGCCTAATTCCTGCAAAAAAAAATTATTTGTAGGTGCTATTGGCAATTTTTTTTTGAAAAATTGTAGATGAAATATTGCAGAGAAAAAAATCTAGTCTAAAATAAAATAAATTGCAAATCTAATAGACGATCATAGTGGAATTGCAAATCAGGCCTTTGGGTGCTAGTTTACAAAAAAAAAATTCCTCAAAATTGACTTTGGCCCAATATAGGCAAATTTATAGTCAATTTTCATCGAATTGATGTGCCAAATGCAATTGTGAGGTCCACTTTGGCTCTAGATCAAGGAACTCGAGCACAAGCACAATAGTAGAGCAAAAGAGTATGATCAAAATAACAATATATTATTCAATTCAATGTGAAACTACACTAGGAGTGCCTATATATAAAGGATTTTGGAATGCTTCTAGAATGCCTAGGAATCAACAACATGATAAGTCATACAACTAGGCACAAGTCCACCAAGTGTGGGTTATCCTCTATTAAGCATAGGAGTAAGTGTGATGATGAGAGGATAAGCCTACAAAGTTGTAGCATGAAAAATTATGTTGTAGACACCATGTGCTAAAATAGGAGTGCAAATAATTGTGTTGTCTACATGACAACTCAGTTAATTATGCAAACTCCAGTGTTGTAGACACCATGTGTTGAATTAGAGTTCCTTACTCTAGTGTTGTCAACATGACAACTCATAAGAGTACACAAATTCCTAAGTGTCTCGCCTAAGAAATAATAAAATAATGCATTGACCCAAGTAAACTTAAGTAAAGTGTAATAAGTAAATACTTATTTACACCAACATAGTTCATTCTTGTCTCTGGTTTCAAAATTTTACTTCTAATTAGTTGTATTAGCGGTTTTGTTTCCCCATTGTTCTATGTAACTTTCATGAAGAAGAGAACAAGAAAAAATTAATTTATTGTTGTACAAAACATATCTTCAATGAATATGGCTACTAAATATGTTAATTAACAAATAAAATCACAAGTCTAAATAGATGTACTTAATGATAGGCATATTTATTAATTACAATTCTTGATTATTGCAATAAAAATTGCATTTGTATTATTAAAAATTCAACAATATATAATGTTCTCACATCATCATGGAGAAATAATTTCCATAAAATTGATTCTTTTATATTCTTTCACAATTTTTACATCATCCAAATAGTTGTGTTGGGACATATAATTTCTCTTTCATGAATTAATTTTTTTACACTATTTGAGTAATTTTTATAACATGTATCCCAAATTTGACCATAGTTGTACTCCAAATACTCCAACACTACAACTAAATGTCATACTTCCCTTAACCATGTCCCTTATTTTAGTGTAACATTTAACCACTGACTAACCCTAACCATAACACCGAGTGTCATATAAATGAAATTGTAAATCTTTGATTCTAACTCTATCTCTTACTCTATATATGATTATACCAAGCATACTTTAGTAAATTGTATTCCTTAACCTAACCCTATATGTACTTGTAACTAGAAATAATATTATATTTTTTATAAGTGGAAATATACATATATATATATATATATATATATATATATATATATATATATATATATATATATATATATATATATATATATATATATATATATATATATATATATATATATATATATATATATATATATATATATATATATATATATATAGAGAGAGAGAGAGAGAGAGAGAGAGAGAGAGAGAGAGAGAGAGAGATTAGGGGTGTATCTAGAGAGCATAGAGGGAGAGAGAGAGAGAGAGATTAAGAGGTGTATCTAGAGAGTAGGGTGAGAGAGACAAGGGGGTGTATCTAGAGATTAGAGAAAGGCATCAGGGGTTGTATCTAAAGACTAGAGAGAGAGATTAGATGGTGTATTTAGACAAGGGGAGATATTACTAGGTGAGAAAAAGAGTAGGAGCGAGGAATGATTAAAAAGGTTAATAACTGGTATCATAATAGCACTAATAATGAGCATGATAATATAACTAACCCACATAAAACTTTAACCTAACAATTTCCCTAACATTAAGGTAAAGTGTAATAATAGCACTAACATCAGCTACAATATGATTAGTAACCCAAAATTAATCTTAACCACAACAATAACACAAACCCTAACTCTAACTCTAACTCTAACTCTAACTCTAACTCTAACTCTAACTCTAACTCTATCTCTAACTCTAATGTTAACCTTAACCCTAATTCTAATTCTAATTCTAACCCTAACTCTAACCCTAACCCTAAGTCTAACTCTAACTCTAACTCTAATTCTACTCCTAACCCTAACCTTAAACCTTTATGACCCTAACTCTAATCCTAATTCTAAGCCTAACCCTAATTCTAGTCGTAACCCTAAGCATTACTATAACTCTAATCCTAACTCTAATTCTACCTCTAACACTAATTCTAACCCTAAACCTAACCCTAATTTTAACCCATATTCCAACTCTAACCCTAACTCTAACTCCAAATCTATCTCTAACCCTAACCCTAATTCTAACTATAACTCTAATTCTAAACCTAACTATAACTATAACTCTAACTCTAATTGTAACCCTAGCCCTAACACTAACCCTAATCCTAACTATAACTCTAACCCTAACCCTACCCCTAATCCTAATCCTAACACTATATATAACACTAATCCTAACCCTATCACTATATGTAACTCTAACTCTAACTATAACCCAAATTCTAATCCTAACCCAACCCCTAATTCTAACCCTAACTCTAACTCTAACCCTAAATCTAGCCCTAACTCTAACCCTAAATCTAAACCTAACTCCAACCCTAACCCTAAATCTAAACCTTACCTCAAATCTATCTCCAACTTTAACTCTAACTCTAAGTTGATCCCTAACTCTAACTCTACTTCTAACCCAAACTGTAACTCTAACCCTAGCCTCAATTCTAACCCCAATTCTAACCCTAAATCTAGCCCTAACTATAACTCTAACACTAACACTAATGCTAGCACTAGTGCTAGAACTAGCACTAACACTAACACTAACACTAATACTAACACTAACACTAACACCAACAATAATTTAACCCTAACCCTAATGCTAACCCCAACTCTAACTATAACCCTTATGATAAGCCTAGCTCTAGTTCTAACCCTAACTCTAACTCTAACCCTTGTTCTAACTCTAATTCTATCTCTAACTCTAACCCTAATCCTAATTCTAACCCTAAATATATTCATAACCCTAATTCTAGTCCTAACCCTAATTCTTACCCTTACACTAATCCTAACTCTAACTTAATCTCTAACCCTAATTATATTTGTAAATGTAATTCTAACCCTAACCTTAATCCTAACTCTAACTCTAACTGTAACTCTAATTCTACCATTAATCCTAATCCTAACCTATATAACCCTAACTCTAGTCCTAATTATAACCCTAACCCTAACCTAATTCTAACCCTAAATATAACTCTAATCCTATCCCTAACCCTAACTATAACTCTAACTCTAATTCTCACCCTAACCTTAACCCTAGCCCTAACCCTAACCCTAACCCTAACACTAATTCTAACTCTAATCCTAACTGTAATGTTAATTTTAATCCTAACCCTAATTCCAACCCTAATTTTAACTGCAAATCTAACTCTAACTCTAATTTCTAACTCTAACTCTAACTTTATCTCTAATTCTAAGCCTACTCCTAATTCTAACCCTAACTATAACTCTAACTCTAATTGTAACCCTAACGATAACATTTTCTCTAACCCTAACTCTAACTCTAAACCTAACCCTAATCCTAAATAGGTAACACAATATATAACTTTAACTCTAAACCTAACCCTACTTCTAATCCTAATCCCAACCCTAACTCTAACCCTAACCCTAAATCTAATGCTAACCCCAACTCTATCTCTAACTAGATAACTCTAACTCTACCTTTAACCCTTATGATAACTCTAACTATAACCCTAACCATAACTCTAACCCTAACCCTAACGCTATCCCCAATTCTAACCCTAACTCTAATTGTAACTCTTATACTAACACTAGCACTAACATTACTACTAATTTTAACTCTAACTCTAATTGTAACCTTACCCCTAATGCTAACCCTAACCCTAACTGTAACACTAACACTAACCCTAACCCTAACTCTATCCCTAATTCTAACCCTTACCTTCATTCTAACCCCAAATATAACCCTAACTCTAAGTCTAATTCGAACCCTTATTCTAAATCTAATTCTAACTCTAACTTTAATGCTAACTCTAACTCTAATTCTAACTCTAACACTAACTCTTATTCTAACCCTAACCCTAACCCTAACTATATTTGTCACCCTAAGTCTAATCCTCTCCCTAATTCTTACCCTTATCCTAACCCTAACTCTAACTCTAATTGTAACTATATTTGTAACCCTAATTCTAACCGCAACCCTAATCTTAACTCTAACTCTAATTCTAAACCTAACCCTAACCCTAACTATAACTAACTGTAACCTTAAATCTAACACTAATTGTAACCCTAACCCTAACAATAACCCTAAATCTAACCCTAATTCTAATTCAAACCCTATCTCATCCCAATTTTAATCCTAATGCTAACCCTAACTCTAGATCTAACCATAATCCTAACCTTAACACTAACCCTAATGCTAATTCTAACCTTAACCCTGACCTTAAATCTAAATCTAACCCTAACCCTAACCTTAACATTAACCTTAACTATAAACATAACTCTACACCTAACTCTAATCCTAAATCTAACTCTACCATAATTGTACTCTAACCATAACCCTAACCCTAACCCTACCCCAACTATAACCCTAACTCTAACCATAACCATAACTCTAACCCTAACCTTAACCATGAGCATAACTCTAACCCTAACCTTAACCATAAACATAACTCTACCCCTAACTCTAACCCTAAATCTAACTCTATGATAATTGGACTCTAACCTTAACCCTAACCCTAACTTTAATCCCAACTCAAACCCTAACCCTAATCCCAACTCTAACCTTAACCCTGACTCAAACCCTAACCCTAATCCTAATCCTAATCTTAACCCTATCCCTAGCCCTATAATAACGCTAACCCTAACCCTAACTATAACCATAATTGTAACCCTAACCTTAACCATGAGCATAACTCTAACCCTAATCTTAACCATAAACATAACTCTACTCGTAACTCTAACCCTAAATCTAACTCTACCATAATTGGATTCTAACCCTAACTTTAATCCTTACTCAAAACCTAACCCTAACTCTAACCTTAACCCTAACTCAAACCCTAACCCTAACCCTAACCCTAACTCTAACCCTAACCTTAACCATGACCATAACTCTAACCCTAACCTTAACCATAAGCATAACTATAATTTGAACCTTAACCATAACTATAACTCCAACCCTAACCCTAACCCTAACCCTAACCCTAATGCTAACCCTAACCCTAATTCTATCCCTAAGGTTAACATTAATTGTAATGGTAACTTTGTTCCTAAACATATATCTATGTTTGACTATAACATTTTACATTGCAATATCCCAAAAATTAAATTATTATTTTTATTTAAATTAAACTCCATATATTAAATTTATAAAAAAAATGTTTTGAAGCATAATTTTATAGTAACTTTATACAACTCTAACTAAAAATTAATTAACAATTTTATAACAACCTTATCAAAATATAAATAAAAAGTAAATGCTTTTCCTATTGCATCACAACTACTACTAACTTATAGATACCTCTCTCTCTCTCTCTCTCTCTCTATCTATCTATCTATATATATATATATATATATATATATATATATACATACATATATATATATATGTATATACATATATATATACATATATATATATACATATATATATGTATATATATATGTATATATATATGTATATATATATATAAATATATATATCTATATATATATACATATATATACATATATATATATACATATGCATATGCATATACATATATATACATACATACATACATATGTATATATATATAGAGAGAGAGAGGTATATATAAGCTAGTAGTAGTTGTGATGCAATATATATATATATATATATATATATATATATATATATATAGAGAGAGAGAGAGAGAGAGAGAGAGAGAGTAACATTTTCGAGGTGCCTTGGAATTAAATAAAAATAGGGGCTTCGAGAATTATTACTCTTAGCATAATATATATAAGCTAGTTTATTGTAATTTTCAAGACAATTAATTTTCCAAATATCTTCAACATATAGAGTGTCAAAAGGCATGTATAGGTACAAAGATTCTATTAGAGAATCACATGAATAATTTATGAAGATAGAAATAATATTGATATTGACAACTTTTGAATAATCAATTGCACAAAAGCACCCATGTACCTTCGGTCTCATGAATCAATTCATGTGTTGAATGAAATAAATCTTCATCTAGGTAACACATTACATATGGGAGAAAGGCATATGAAGTGGGTAGAATTGAAGAATCTCTAATGTGGGTATGAATGTATGGATAGAAATAGATTTAAGTGAGACTGTAGAGGTAGACTTTTTTTAAATAATGACCTTATTCTGAACCTCTCTGTTCACCCACAATATGATTTATGAATATAATTATTCATTGTTAGAGGATGGACCATGTTAGGAGATATAAAATTGTCAAGAAATATCATACATATGATCTAGTAGAGATACAACTACAACAACTAGTTGAGAACCTTGGAGTAATAAAAAGACAAAGAATGAGCAATGTAAATTTGGTACTATATTGATATGCATATTCTTTTATGTGTAAAAAACTTTTCCTACTTTTGGAATAGTTGCATGGAAAACAAATAGATCAATGGCAATATAGATTGGTGAATATATTGAGCAATTAGGATACAATTTTGAATCTCTGATGACAAGCTATTTTGAGGACTTCAAAGAATTAATGAAGAAGAGAATGAGAATACTAGTATCTCTAGTAGAAAAGCATTATGATGATGTTTGTTTTCTAGTAGTTGTTGACTATACTTTTGTACAAGTTGCTACACCAAGGGTGAGATGGTTAAGATCCTTAGGATATGAAATCAATTTGGATAAAGATTCTACAACTATAACAACTTTATTTGGCAGAATAAGTTGACAAAAATGCAAAGACATTTGGAAACTATGAGATGACAATGTCCAAAATCTCAATGGAATTCAAAACTGCTTCTGCAATTAAGAAGAATGATAAATTGGTGAAGAAGTTGAAAGAAATTTTTTGGAGAGGGTACTGAGTAGGAAGTAGAAAAAGAAGAAGAGGATGAAGAGGAAGAAGATTCTCAAGCCCAAGCACCACTTGTACTTACACAAGGTATGGGAGAAGATTACGAAGAAGAGGAGACTAAAGTTATTGAAGGTGTCGAGGAAGCACTTACACCCACTAAAACAAAGAAGAGGAAGGCCAAGGCCCAACCTGTGAAAAGGGCTAATAAAACTATCAAACCAAGCCAATCCAAGCCAATCCTACTACACCTACTACAAGAGCTAGTACACATGCAACTGGAGAAAAGGCTAAGGAAAAAACCAAACCAGCAGAACAAGGAGGTCAAGTGTATAAAAGGTCAAGAGGGAAATATGTAGCACAAGAAGATTTTGATGAAGAGAAAATAGTGTTAGATTACAACAAAAAATTTAAAGTGGTGAGTCACAATCTTCTACCAAATATAGATAATCATTGTGAAAATGTTAAGAATAGTTTAGATCTATCAAGATTTTCTCATGTAGATTTTGACAATCTTGGTAAAGTTGAGAAGAATCAAGTGGAGGAGGCTATATATTCCATGATGGAAAAATTCAAGACTACCCCACTAGAGATTGCCAACTCAATGCCTAAGAGGTTGTATGATAGAGTTGAGTAGAAATGGCACTATTGTTTGAACTTGGAGAGACAAAGTAGAGAGACATCTCTTCCAAAGGTGATGCCTAAACTAAGTAAGGGTCAAATTGCTAAGGCTATGAAGAAATATGTAGTTAGGTTTGTGCCTAAATACAAAGCCTTTAGTATTTTGCAAAATAACATTGACAATGTAGTTAAGAAGACCACTCAGATGTGGAATCTTGCATATGGGTTAACTATAGTGAAGGAGGGTGAGGAAGAGCCCATAGGGGTAAAGGATGATGATGAAGAAGATGATCATGATGACACTATTGAGGGAGGAACTAAAATGCATATAGATGACAAGACAACAGCTGAGACAGAGAAGCAGAAAGAACAAAGTGTGCAAGACACATAATTTTTGAGTGTCAACTTCCAACATGAAACAAATGAGAATACCAAAATAGTAACTATTAAGGATGTTTCTGATGTCACAACTTAGATCATCAATCCTCGTTAAGAGGAAGATCTCAAGAAGATATTAGATCAGTCCAAACTAAAGGCAAAACTATGTGATAATCCTATATTGGTGAGAATGGAAGGATTCCAAAAGACACTGATTGATACAAGGGAAAAGGTGAATACACAAGAACCACCTACAATGCCTACTCAAGTCACTCATATACAACCTTTGGGAAAAGTACCTCAAGCTATATTAGAGAAGGCTAATACACTCAAAAAAGATATAGTAGAAACACAAGTCACTACTAAAGAACATAAAGAAATAGGTTAGATAGACTTATTTGTACCTACAACACAGGAACAAGGTGCATGGAAGTCAAGGGAAAGCCTATAGAGTTAGAGTTGACACCTAGAATGAAGGAGCAAGCAGCTATACAAGCTTTGGTAACCTTACCAGCATCTGGGACTCCTTCCACTTAGCACCTTTACAAGCTAAGCATAGATGCAACTCCATTGAATATCTCAGTGTTGAGCCCAAGTAAATCAAAGGTAAAGAAGTAATCTAATATGGAGATGTGAGCCTTGATGAAGAAATTTTTCTACCAAAGTATGATTATGATACAATGACTATAGAACAAATAGGCATACTCCAACAAACCCTAGCAAGGAAGAAGCATAAAAAAATGCTTAAGAGGGAGCATTGGTAGAAGGAGGCACTATAAGATATTAAAGACATCTTTTTAGATGCATTCAACCTATTGACTCCAGATGAGACAAAGCCACTCATTGAATAACTGACAAACATAGTGGAAAAGGTGAGTGATGCCAACCTAGATACAAATGCAAAATTATTAGAATGGTCAGAAAAGAAATTTTAGAACAAAGTAAATAAATAGATATCAGGTGATATAGCACTAACACAAGTTTCATTGGCAACAAAAGTGGAAAATGTGAACAAGGTACTTGAGAATATCTTCTTATTGTACACAAAATTGTGCAATCCAATAGTCTTCACACAAGATACTAGAAGTTGTATTTTGAACTTAGAAAGTTAGATTACTTCATCAGGTGCAAAACTACTAATAACACTAGCGCAGATTGAAAAGTACTTCAGAACACTACTGCGCACCTAGAGTCAATTTTTTGCATTGACAGTAGATGAGGGCAACATAAGCACTAAACTGATTAGCATTTAGACAACTTTGACTCCCTTTATGGAAATTTTGCACAAGGAACTAGGTTATGCTAAAACTCTATTGATGAAAGCCCCTAGTCTTTCAACATTAGATAGCCTAGTCCACCTTGCTATTGACATTTCTATCCAAATAAAGCCTTTGGATGCTGCATTTGAGAATTGGGATGCCGCTCTTGAGATAATCTTAGAGGTCCATAAATCTTTTCTAGAAAAACACACTATAAGTGTATATCCTATTGCCATAAGTGTCAAAAAGGCAGAGAAATAATATAAAGGGGGAGAACAAGGAAAAAGGGGGAGAGAAAAATGAGTGAATTTTGGGGGAGATATAAGGAGAGTAAGAAATAAAGGAGCATAAATTGGAAGAGATAAGAGTAAGAAAAGGGCTAGAGAAAAGAGAAAATAAGATAAGGGAGAGCAAGCATCACAAGCATCAAAATACAAGAAATATTAGATGAAAGAGTATCAGATAAGACACATTTACTTAGTAGGAGTAAAAAAATTTGGATACAAAATAGACCCTATAAACCCAGGGAGAGTTGTTAGATTTTTTAGGTATCTAAGTTATTACAAAATTTTGAAATTTTCAAGTTTTTTACATAAGACAAGATAGAAATATGTTATGCTTGTGAGATTAAGGATATTAATGTAAGCTCAAGAATTTCTGACACTCATGTCAAAGGAAGAGATTTTTGATCTCAGATTGGTTTTGACAAGTGAGTGTCAACAAACTTAAGTTATTTACTTAGTTCATGCCAAACAAGTAGTACATGTCAAGCACAAAATGTATATATTATAGAGCATGCTAAGCCATTCATGTGCCGAGTCACTCAAAATGTCAAGCAAACAGTGTATGCTGAGTAACAAAGGATCCAAGTAAATAGTAGATGTTGAGTGATACAGATGTTGAGTCATAGCATAGAGAATAGTATATGCCAAGTATCAGAGACTTTAGATGCTGAGTGACATAGTTTAGACATATTTTTTTGTTAAGGCATGAAAAACTATGTAAACCATTTTTGAGCCAACTTAAAGATGAATTACGATATTTTTGAAGACAAGGGTGAATCTTAAGTTGGATTCCCAATGCAATTACATGTACCCAATCAGAAAAAGAGAAGATTTAAGCAAAAAATGGATCAATCACCAAATTCTTTTTAAGGAGGATAAACCCTAAACTATCTATGATATGAAGAGCATGAGTAAGTTGTTGAAGGAGTCAAGAGAGAATTTTGTATGCACAAATAGAGCATTCATGGTGGCTAATGAATTATTAAGTGAGATTGCATTGCCGAATCTGTTAGAGTAGAATAGAGGAAAGGAAAAGGATACAATGAAGAGACATTTGATCAAGGAGGGTTGAGAATAAATCATAGGTGATCTATCATCAAGAAACCAAGTGCTATCCATAGGATCAATGATAAGACATTCTAATAGGTGATTTCAGTCAAAATCTCTGAATAGAGTAGTCCTAACAGGCTATATTGAAATCCTTTAACATGGTTCTTACTTAATTATGAGCAAAAGTCCTTTAACTAGTCACACTTCTTATAGGGTGTTGAAACCCTCTAATAGGGTAAGACCTAACAGTCTTTGTAAGCCTTTAATAGGGCAGACCTTTCATAGGGTAGACCATGTTTCATAGTTAAAACATTGTAACCTTCATTGGATACACTTTATTATTGTAGTAGTGAAGATTTGTGGGTGTCATCCCCACCCCACTTTTACCTTCTCATTGGAGGGTTTCTGGGTAATCATATTTGGTGTTAAATGTGTGAATGTTTACTTGCTTACATGCTTTAGATATACATGCTTTACATGTTATTTCAATTTACTTGCTAAATGTATGAGATGGATGTGTGGTGAAAGTTTTATGGGTCCTAGGTTAAACTACTAATTCACCCATCCATCACCCCTCCCCCTACCCCCAATACATTTACCTTTCATATTGTAATTCCAACATTTGATAAAGAATAAAACTTGGCAATTGATAGAGTTGCCAAAGGGTAAGAATGTGGTTAACAATAAGTAGGTTTATAGGACTAAGTTTAAGTTAGATGAGAGCATTAGAAAACACAAGGCAAGACTAGTGGCCAAAGGATATTCACAAAGAGAGGGAATCGACTAAACATACACTTTTTTCCTAATAGAAAAGATTAGCCCTATTGGGACTATTATCACATTGTTAACTCATTTCAAGTTGTCTCTTTCACCAAGTTGATGTTAAAAATGTATTTTTAGATGATAACATTGATGAGGAAATCTATAAGATTCATCCAAAATTATTTGAAACTAGGACAATAACATTTGGTTTGCAAATTAAGGAACTCTCTATATGTTTTTAAACAAGCTCCAAGAGCTTGGTATGCTAATATTCATGATTATTTTCAAACTCAATTTTTCCATAATATTTTTAAGGATGAAAATTTGTATATGAAAGAGTTTGATGATGGTGGCATACTAATTATTATTCTTTATCTTGATGATCTTATTATTAGTAAAAATATCATTGATCACATCAATAATATAAAGATAAACATGCCTAATACATTTGAGATGAGAGATCTTGGTTTTTGATACTACTTTTTTTGCATATAAGTATGGAAAATGGATGATAGTATTTACCTTTCTTAAAAAAAAGTATTCTATAGACCTTTTGAGAATGTTTAGAATGGAATATTGTAGAGTGTGTCCACTCCAGTTACTCTAGGACTAAAGTTAAGAAAATAAAATGGAAGGTGAAGATGTTGATCCTACCTTATATAGGCAATTGTTTGGTAGTCTTGTATATTTGACATGTACCCTCAATTAGATATTTATTTTGCAATTAGTGTGGTTTCTAGATGTTTAAGTTCCTATAAGGTCCCACATTAGATAGCTACCAAAAGAATACTAAGATATGTCAAAAGGACTTTAACAATGGACCTCTATATTTATCTCATGAAGATCTTTCCCTTATTAGTTATTTAGATTCTATTTGGGTAGGATGTGCAGATGACTGTAAGTCCACTATAGGTTATGTTGTCTATCTTAGTGTAGGTCACATTTCTTGGTGTAGTGAAAACTAATCTATGATTTCTCTATCTACTATAGAAGTTGATTACACTACAAAAATAAAGTAGTAAAAAAAATCACTTGGCTACATTCTATTCTTTTAGTCTTCAAGAACCATCATACATGGAATTATTTACTTCATTGTGATAATCAAAGTACCACCTCATTGTCCAAGAATCTATTGTTTCATGAAAAAACTAAATACATCGAGGTTTATCATCATTATTCCAAGAATTTGACTTAGAAATAGGTGATTTACCTAAACTATTGCAAAAAAAGAGCAGATTATTGATGTTTCCACAAAAGCTAATTTCGAACATCTTAGACATCTTTTGGGCTTATGAGAAGTCACTTTACTATCTCAAGCTTTTCATTCAGGGGGGATTCTAGTGAATTCTAACCATTTTATTTTGGAATAAATGATTGTAATGGGTACCTAACAAGGCTTTAGGGTGGGATCCATCATAGCTAGATTATGGGGCAATATTTAGATAATTAGTATAATTTTTTAGCATAGTTAGTGTAATTAATTTAGAGGGGATGTTGAAATAAATTAATTATTGTCAACTATCATGATGAGAAGAAATATCTAGAAGCTCATGAAAACCATGTCCAACGGCTGCATCCTATGTTGCTTAACCATGTTTGTTAACCATATTCGTTATATTTGTATCTACTTTTGAAATCTAGCTCTATACTTTTATTGTAATTTTCATTATAAAGAGAATACCTTAGCCTAGGATATCAACATTCATTTCTACCGTCTTGATCTATATTATGTGTTTTGATTTATTTTTAATAATAATATGTGATTAGCCTATGCCAAAATAGAAATTTGGAATCCATGTCATTAGTATTCATGAGATTCCTTTGTAAATGTGTTTTATCTCTTGTTAATTATGGTCAAGGACTCAAAAACATTACAAAAGAGGCATGTGCAAATAATAGATACAATTTGATTAGTTAATAAAGGAAATTTTAATTGTTATTTCAATAAGTTAGTCTCCACTATAGTTCCTCAACAAGAACTAACAATATACAATGGCCTAAAAATTCTTGTAATGAAATAATATAATATAGTTTTTATTAACATGAAATGCTTGCTCTACCTTTATAGAGCCACTCTAGACTATTTCAATGTAGATAATGTATATAAATTTAGAACCCTATTTTTTCAAGTAAGAGAAATGTACAAGAAATGGACATGGCGAGGGGAAGAAATTTATTCTATATACAATTTATGATCTATTTTTATCCTATAATAAAATCAAAGAGAAACCTCTGGACACTTGTCCACCAGTGAAGAGGATGCATCTCTAGGGGAAGAGCAGTTGCAAGTTTAAAATTAAAAGACAAAGAAGAGAGAAAAATAATTAATCTTAAAAGTAAAAGTGATAGAATAAATTTTACATCTAATAATAAATCAATTAATGCTATCTTCTTCAATTACTGTAGGTGGAATACTAGAAATTGATGCTATTGTAGTTTAACTCCTATAAAAAATAATAGCATCCTCATGACCACACTCTCCACAAACTCAAGTTTTCTAATACCTCCAATACCTTAGCATGAACTCTATTCAAACCACTTTTGTTCATAGAACAAGTACAAGATGCTTACTGAGGTCTCAAAGTATGAATTACTTGCTAACTCACACTATTAATACCATTTTCCATTGCCCAAAATGAGTAAAGATATTTGCATATATCCCTTTGCATGGCAAGGGATCCACCTATACCTCCAATTTTCTTAAACATAAAAAATAAAATGTAAACAGTATTCACAAAACAAAATTGCACGTCGTGATAAAAAGTTGATACCAGGCCTCTCTAGTTTCCATTATGAGTAGTTATAAACTATAAGACTATAATAATGCAAGATGAGTCCAATAAATTGTGGACAATACTTTTTAATAAATATACCACTATTTAATAATTGTATTATCATACAACACAACAAACTCTTTGCATAATAATGTTTACTAGAGTTGTTTAATACCAAATAAGATTTGTTGTGTTGGGATGTTTATATGTACAATGTCAACACATTCTTTGCTTTTATGTTTATCTAATACTAATTTTTATGACAAGAGGCATTCTACACATTGGCAGCACAAATGCCCAACACAAGAATATGCCAATATTGTTTGTCAATAAAAAGGAAAAGGGAGGAGTTACAAAGTTTTAAACTAAATATTAAATTATTAAATCATAAAATAAAAAGTATTCTTGAAATAATAGCTGGTTAGGTCGACAGGTGTTCTATACAATGTCAGCACAAATGCCCAACACGAGAATATGCTAAGATTATTTGTCAATAAAAAAGAAAAGGGAGGAGTTACAATGTTCCAAATTAAATATTAAATTACTAAATCATAAAATAAAAATATTCCCAAAATAATAGCTGGCCAAAATAATAGGAAGCTAAATGGAGGCTGAAATAATAGGCCCGAAAAAGTAGGGCCTAAAAATATAGCGCACAAAAAATATGCCCCTGAAAATAGGGTGCAAAAAAATAGGGCCGAAATAATTTCAATACAATTTTTTTTTGTTAGATATAATTTTGCATGCACATTCATGCTTTTTTCTTTGTAGGGAGTGAGGGAATTTGAAACAAATTTGTGGAATCTAAAGAGACGTCCATTGAGGACTATGAGGAGCCTCTCACAATTTATAAAATAAAGGCTACCTTATGAGGAGCCTCTCACATCTAATAATATATCAATTAATGCTACTTTCTTCAATTATTGTAGGTGGAAGACTAGAAATTGATGCTATTGTAGTTTAGCTCCTATATAAAAAAAAAAAGCATCCTCATGACCACACTCTCCACAAACTTGAGTTTTCTAGTACCTCCAATACCTTAGCATGAACTCTATTTAAACCACATTTTTTCATAGAACAAATAAAAGATGGTTACTGAGGTCTCAAAGTATGAATTATTTGCTAATTCACACTATTAATACCATTTTCCATTACCCAAAATAAATAAAGATATTTGCATATATCCCTTTTCATGGCAAGGGATCCACCTATACCTCCAATATTCTTAAACATAAAAAATAAAATGTAAAGACTATTCACAAAACAAAATGGTATGTTGTGATAAAATGTGTGGGTAACATGTGACATTTGAACTACTATTTGAAAAAGGCAGGAGATATAAAGAGATCATAAGCTAGTAGGGCTTTTGGTGAAGGTGAATCTTTGGAGGCAAGCGATGTTGAGGACTCTGTAGAGGAAGAATGTGATAGGCATTTTCCTTGGTGGGGGTCCTTGATTTTGACTCTCCCAGCTTTGGTTTTCCTGTAGTTTTTTTTTGGGTGATGTGGATGGACACTTTCCTCCCGTTTGACAATCATATTACTTTTTCTGTTAGGTGGGGACTTCCTATGGTGGCTTTGTGGGGGTGTATCTATAGTTTCAATGTTGATGCAATTACCTTCTATGCTTGATATCATGTGGAAGGTTTTGGATTATTTTGGTGGAGTTTTTTTCTCTAGCATCCCTATTTCCTACTTTGGGCTTTAAATGTATTAGATTTTTTGGCCTAGGTGTGTAGCTAGTCTCTACCTCTGGTGGGCTCTCATGTAGTTAGAATTCACTGGAGAGGAAGATATAGATGAGTTTGGATTGGATGGCTATGCATAATGACTTCATTGGTAGTGTTTCTCCTTGGGGACTCCTATTTTGGCTTCATAGAGCTCCTATTATTCCTAGGGTTTGTAGGGGCTTGGATGTTAATGATTTGGTCTACAAGGGAAATATTGTCCCTATCCCTACTGCTAGCTCTATTGATAGGGTTATTTTCCCTAGATATTTCTTTATTTTTAGGTCTTTATTTCCATGTATTTTGTTCATTATTAGGGGATTCTCTTTCCTCTTGATGTTTTCTTCTTCAGGTCTTCCTTTTGTTACTCATATAATGAGGTGAAGGCTTCCTCTATTTGGTTGTGGAATCCAATTGAGATAATCATTATGAAGTTTTTTATGCCTATGTAGTAGAGGTTTATTCTATTATACTATTTCACTTTCCTACTTATTGAGGTGGATGACACTATTTAAGTGGGGGAAAAGCTTTTGGAAGTACTCGGATGTTGGGTAAAAGTTGTGGTGAATGGGTTCAGTAGGTAGCCCCCATTTTTTATTTGTGAGTATCTCTTTCTTATTATATGAGATCTATCCTAATAAAGCATGTTTAGATAGTCTACTTCATCAAATAAAAAAGGGATGTCTAGACAACTCAATGTTGTTAGAAATATAAAACACTAAGAGGGGAGGGGGGTGAATCAATATTTAATATTTTTTTTTTCTAATTTTGGACATCATTAACAATATTAGAACTTAGCTATGAAAGTAAACTAATTGTGTCACGAATTGTAAGCATGACCATAAAGTAATGCAACACATGACACCATATATTTTTAGGTAGGGAAATCCTGGCCAATGAAAAGCCTTGGTGGGGATGGTACTAGAAAAATGATCCAATAATAAAAAGTTTCTTGTGAAAGATATTGACCCTATTAGGAGTTTATTACATCTATATAGTGTCATGGTCCTTGTTAGAGGACAAGGCCTTTTTAGAATCTTCAACCCTATTAATATTTTTCATTATAATTACATAAATGTATGCAAGTAAATCCCACTGCCAAAAATGTAAAATGCAATGATATTCTTCAATACCAAAAATAAGTACAAAACCTCTTACTGCTGTTGATATCTTCAATATCTGATTTCCCTTTGTTGCACTTCACAAAATTGGTCATATATCTGTACTATATTGCACATACATCATAGTTTTCATTACACAAGTGTACATATGAACATAATAACATTACATTATAATGTTTCATAACCATTTAACAAAACATTTTTCAAAATGGCTTTCCTTTGTACCATCATTTTTGTCTATTGACCTTTATTCCTTTAAACACTTCACAAAAAAACAAAACTATACCTTTCCTACATAGGAAACTAACATATAGGATATCATCCCTAATTACTCAAGTAAATATTTTGTCAAACAAAATAATTCCTTAGCATAGAATAATTCATTCCTTAACTCTAACCTATTCTATTTGTTTGACATTACAACTAGAAATATTGTTATATCTCTTTCCTTACTACCTATGGAAAGCTTACACACATAACTACAATATCCTAACATACTATACTTTCTATGACTAAGAATACAAATTCCAATATAAATTTTTTGAACCACAACAAGAAAAAATCTCTAATTGTACTACTAGTTAAACTTTGTGATACTTAAACAATTTTCTATGCCTAACTACCAAAATTGTATCTCTGTACTTTGCTCACTTCACACATGGTATACGTTACCATAAATGACAATATCATGCTTGCTAACCTAGCCAAATTTAGAACAATCACCCCATTTCGCATTAATGATAACATAGTGTAAAAATTTGTTGTCCCAAAATCTCCACAATTAAAAATTTTTAAAACTTTTAACACATGTTACATAACAATACAAAATTAACAAAATGTCAATCAATTTCTTATTGACACCATCTTACATAGGGATACTCCTCCTTTGACTATGTTCTTAGTTATAATTCTCTTATACAATTTTCTTAACACTTATAAATCCCTTATGCAATTTCTTTATTACATTCCTCTCTCTTTCTCTCTCTCTCTCTCTCTGTGTGTGTGTGTGTGTGTGTGTGTGTGTGTGTGGACACACAATTTTCCTTATTATACTCCCCATTTGACATCAATGAGAAAGGTGGTGTCAAAACTTATACACAAATCAAAACTTTGAATTTCTAAATTTAAGATTGTTGGGTGAATATTTATGTAATGCAAACTACAGATTTCTTCTTCAAGATGGAGTATTACTTGTCAAATTTTTCCTCTACTCCATCTAATATTCTTATCAATGCACATAATCCATATGATGCAATCTCCACTACATTTTATGAAAATTTATCACCTAATGCCTTGGTTGAAAGACATTAATCCAACCATGTTTGTACATGGTCTATCTGTAAGGTAAGGATCTCTCAAAACCTTGAAATAAAATGTCAAAAAGAATCACCAATCTATCTCAAAACCTTCTCATCCAAAAACTCCAGTGGGATACCATGAAGTAAAATACAAACTAGCACCATATGAATAAAATTTACCATAAGATCAAAACTAGGTTTCCATTTAGCAAGGGTCAATGTGTATTTACATAGTCTCTAAGATCACATCAAAATAGAGAGAATATCCTCTCTTAGACATAAAAATGATTAGGAAAAAGTCTCCTAACATTATTGGGACATAAAATAAGCCCTTGAGTCTCCATTTCATTGAGTTCCATTTATGCATCATTTTGATGGAAGGTGAAAATGGAGTGAAATTACCCACAAACACTTAAGAATATCCATGTGAAATATCCTCAACCAATCATGTCATGAAAAGCTAATCTTGGAACCATCTTTTCCATGAGAAATTCGCGGTGCCTATTTTGAAGAAATAATTCCCTTGAAATGAAGTAGAACATTTTTCCATCCTATTTTTCAGATCTCCACCATCCCTAAGTCAACTCGTGACTAAGTTTCCTTGGGATCCAAAATACCAAGGAAGGTAAAATCATCGGAGAGGGGATGGGGGGAGGGGGAGTTATGTAGTCCCAAAAGAGTGTAAGAATTTTGTATATCTTTGATACCATGTAAGAATTTGCCTTAGGGAAAAATTCACCCAAGACCAAGAAGCTCAATAACTAGAACAAATAGACCAACAGAGTATGATTAGAATAACAATATGATATTCAATTCCTTGTATAGTACACTAGAGGTACCTATATATAAAAGCTTCTATGATGCATCTAGAATGTCTAGGAGTTAGCAATATGATAAGCTCCACAGCTAAGCACATGTCCACCAAGAATGGGTAATCCCCCATTAAGCATAGGAATTAGTGTGATGATGAGAGGATAAGCCTACAAAGGTGTGTCTTGTAAAATTACATTGTAGACACCATGTGCTAAATTGAGAGTGCAAAAAACTATGTTGTCAGCAATGACAATTCAATTGATTATGCAAACTTGAGTGTTGTAGACACCATGTGCTTAATTAGAGTTGGTTACTCCTATGTTGTCAACATGACAACTCATATGAGTACACAAACTCCTAGGTGTTTAACCTAATAAACAATAAAATAATGCATTTATCCTAAGTAAACTTAAGTAAGATGTAAATGATAATTATTTACACTAACACCCCCACTTTAGTGCAACTTGGGGGAATGCACTTAAGTTCACAAAAGCTATGATGAAATGCATAATGGTTCTCAACTACTAGGTCATGTTAGGTACCCAAGTGCAAATGCAATGCTAAACACACAATGCAATACAATGAAATCTCTCTACAAATGGAAAAAGAGAGAAAACCTCATGGGAAAAACCCTCCCCAAAAAGAGAGAAAAGTACAAGAAAGAAAGATGCATGAATGGATGGAGTAATCAAGAGCCCCCCATTATGACATACATCATGCATATAAAATAAAGAATCCCTCCATTAAATCCCCCTTTAGTAAAAGGATCTCTGAATGATGAGTGCTTGAAGACAAAAGAAAATCCAGTACCTACAAACAACATTTCTCCCTTTAGGAATAAAATACACCAAGTATGGGTGCAAGTATGCTTCCCATTATGGATAGGAAGATGGAAGAGGAATCCATATGTAGTATGCCATGGATGTTGCCTCTGAAGTTTGGTTAAATGTCAAAAATTCCTTGATGAATGAAGATGCCACAAACCAATCTAGTGAAGTCCCAAGATAAGGTGGCAAACAAGGTAGCATATCCATGGATGAGACTAAATCAAACTCCAAAGATGATGAAGCATCCTGATAGGAAGATATGGGAAGAGAAGAAATGTTGCCTCTCCCTAATGATGTAGGTATACCCATGAAAGAAGCTCCTTTATGAATGAAGAAACTACACTATAAAAGATGAATGATTGTTGTCCTTGTAGGAAGCAATGGTTCCATAGGTGTGGTAGAGAACGCTCCCCAACTAGTAGGAATAATCCTCTGAAAATATGATTTTTGAGGAAACTAGAATATAATCTCTACAAGTTGAAATGTCTCCCCATAAGTGAGAGATCCTCCTCCAATTGTTGTAAAGAATCCACAATCATGTCAAAATAATCAAGTGGTTGAGGGTCAGGTGTGCCCTTGCAATGAGTGAAAAAGTCTCCTCAACAAAGAGAAGATTGATGTCATCGATGATGTCTCCCACATCTTCAATGTGAGACTCCACAAATAGCCTTGTAATTTCTGGAGGGAAGTTATCCCATAAAGCTGAAGTAGGAAGACATGGTAAATCCTGCTACATTGAATTAGGAGCATTTGTAGCTGGAACTGGATCAGTAGAAGCAATAGAAATCTTAGAATGTGTGATCTCATCTAGAGTTGGAGAAACCATAACTAAAGTGACTAAAGATATAATGTCTTTTGGAAAGGGAGGAATATTTGGATCTCCATATGCTTCCCAAAGACCTATCCAACTATCATAAGGATGATTGTACTTGTCAATGACTTTAAAGCAAGAATGAGTGACATTGAAATAAATGATGTCCAAAAGTCTTGCAATAGGTGGCTCAATATTGGAAGAGATTAGTTTGTTGAAACATAAATAAGGAAATACTTCCTTATGCTCTCTTCTTAGATGATCAAAGATTACATCACTCCATTTTTTATACTTCCTCTTTGCCAACTTCAGTTTAAACCACCCTGACATATGAAAGAACACTTCATCAGATCAATGAATGTATGCACCCCACCAAAATGAAAAAAATAATCAATCAACCACTCCCCCCCACTCCAAATGCATGATTTCGCACTATATAGGTAGTGTGATTACAATTGGCCACTTTGTCAATTTTGACCTTAGTGGACTTCTCATTTACTATTTACAACCTACTCTTGTAGTTCAAATCTAGAAATTTACAATGTAGCTCAAAAATGCAACAATTTTGAAGCAATACAATGCAAAGAAAGGACCTATTTCTAAAAGTGATATTTCTATCCACATAGGCCTATAATCTGATTGTAGATCTGGAAAGTAGATGAAAAATTATTCACTTTCAAAAAAAATAGAACTGGTAAATGTGTCCATATGAGCCCATACTAAGCCTTTGAAGTTGCAAAAATTAGGATTTACGATTTTCAGAAAAAATCAGGAATAGAGAGCTCAAACATCATATACTAATGTATAAATCATAAAATTCTACCCCAAAACAAACAAAAAAAATTGCTTGCAAAAAGGGGTTTGTATCAGGGAGATATTTTTGTTTGAAAATCATCTCTGTAATTATTTTTCCTAAATCACTATCGTTGCACCTCCAAAAATCAAATGACTCTAGTTTTCACCTCAAATGTTTCATTTGGGTGAAACAAAAGTCAATATGCGGGTTTTTTGACCTTCTAAATATGTTGCCAATATCTAATTTGCACTAGCAAGCACCAATCTTCACCAGCAAAAAATCTCTCCTACTACAAGCCTAATGGCCAAAAAAATTTTGAACAAAATATGCAAATCAAAAAAATAATGCAAAGAGATTGCAGAGACTGAAATAATAAAATATGTAACTCTGAAAATTAAAATTAGAGATCTGAAATGATCATACCAAATCCACAAATTGGGACTTTGGGTGTCGGTTTGCAAAAAAGTATTGCCTCAAATTTGTCTATGGCCCAAAACAGGTGAATTTATAGTCAATTTTCACTGAATCAATGCTCTGGATGCAATGGTGAAGTCTACTTTGGCTCTAGATGCTCCCAATAGCTGTGGATACTCTGGATCTGAATTGAGGTGTCCTTAGAGAGGTGCAGCAAGAATGGTCTCCAATGACTATAAAATGATGCCTCTATGGCTCTAATACCATGTAAGAATTTTTCTTAAGGAAAAATTCACCCAAGACCAAGAAACACAATAACTTGAACAAATAGACCAACAGAATATGATCAAAATAATAATATGATATTCAATTCCTCATATAGTACACTAGAGGTTCCTGTATATAAAGGCCTCTATGATTCATCTAGAATGTCTAGGTGTTAGCAATATGATAAGCTCCACAACTAAGCACATGACCACCAAGAATTGGTTATCCTCCATTAAGCACAAGATTTAGTGCAATGATGAGAGGATAAGCCTATAAAGGTGTGCCATGTAAAATTATGTTGTAGACACCATGTGCTAAATTGAGAGTACAAACAACTATGTTGTCAACAATGAAAACTCAGTTGATTATGTAAACTCTAGTATTCTAGACACCATGTTCTTAATTAGAGTTGCTTACTCTTATGTTGTCAATGTGAGAACTCATATGAGTATGCAAACTCCCAGGTGCCTAACCTAATAAATAATAAAATAATGCATTTATCCTAAGTAAAATTTAGTAAAGTGTAAATAATAATTATTTACACTAACAAAGAGGATAGCTAAACTCAAAAGCCAAAAGCGGTGTCACCAATGGTCAATTGTGAAGAAAGGACAAGGTAGAAATCTAGACATACCTACACCAAGGCCAAATGAGGGGGAACCACAATAACATCACACACCATATGTGGGATTTGCATTGCTCATTCAAAACTTGAGAAAAAAATTTTTGTGTAGTTGTAATGCCCCGCCAAGGGATCCAAGGAATTACACTAAGTTTACCTAACAATTTTTTTTTTAAAAACATGAAAATAAAGCCATTCATAACATTCACATGATAGCGGAAGCAATAGTAACATGCAACATAACATACTTAACAGATTACATTCTTTAATGATCCCTTAACGTTGTATCACATCTAAATTAACTATTCATCTAACATCACATCCTTATAAAATAACAATGATACATGCAACATTCTTAAACCATATACAAGTATTCTTTTAGTAATTATATTTTAGTTTAGCTCAATCATCCACTGTACAAGCTACAAGGTATGAAAAAGCTTAAAAGGATAAACATCCATATAAATAAAGTACATCATCATCCAATATTAATCCATGATGCAATTAAAGTAAATGAAACCACATGTCATACATGATACATCTTCACCATAAAGATATAAACATCCATCATAAAAGATAACCATATATCACAAAACTAAATACTAAGTGCACGGTTCCCCCTAACCATTACTAGCATCATTAGACCGTCCTGGGTCCTAGCCATCCCTCTGTGCATAACATTTCAAAGCACCGAAACGATCATCAGTATTATCATAGTAGGAATGTCACTCTTAAAACATCCTACTAACATGCAAAGTAAAGCATAATAAATCATCAACTAACATATGCAAATCATCAATGTAAGGAACATACTAGCAAATACATCCATCACAAGGTATATCATCTATCATAATGATCCAAAAATAGAATGAAGATAAATACAAATCAAGAATACTCCAGCCATGGTGTCTCAATGGATCTCAAATGATAAGAGTGGAAAATACACTACCACCTGACTACGTGGAACCTAAATGGTCCACTCCCACCATGCTGAGGAGATAATCTCAAGTCCCAAATAGGATAACAAAACCACAAAGCATAAATCTCTATAAGTCCAAGAATCCTAAAAGTATACTAACTCAAAGGTTCCATCACACAAAATCGAAATCTAATTCCTAGAGGCACAACAATAAAATGTAGGAAACCTACTCTGCAAGCGAGAAAGTGTCATCGCATTTATCACGTACAAGTTACCCTAGCAGTTAACTAAACTCCACGGGTCCATACTAATCTCATGTGGCCACTAGTATCCTCTCATACTAATGAGGCATACTACGAAATGCAAGGTTGCAACCATGCATTCTCACTACTCCCATCCTAGCCTGTACAAACACTCAAGGCATGGGCGAGAACATCAAAACTATTATCTTTTTAGGTTCATTTAATCCACATTTAGTGTGTAAATGTTTTCACTTATTAAAAAAACTTACAATGAGTTACCCTGGCAGCCACTTAGGGCCCCGACCCCCATTGCAAGCCACTTCCTGACACTACAAGTAGATAACCTACCCTAAGCTCATGGAATCATAAATCTCAAAATCACAAAAGATAATCCATAATAAAATCATCAAATATGAATAAAAGCATCAAATATCCATAATAAGAATCATCAAATCTCCAAGATAAGAATCATCAAATCTCCATGAGCATCTGAAAAAGCATCCATAGAAAATCATGACCACAACAGTTCTCTATTGGCAACTGAAGGCATCACTGATAATCATAATAATCATTGGTTCTCAATAACCAAAATATATCTCAAAATAAATCACAATATCCATTGGTTCTCAACAAGCAACTAAGAATATTTCAAAATCATATTGATCAAAGACTCCAAAATGGTTGAGTCAAACATGTCACAACATGACATCATCAATAAATAAATCAACATTTCAGTCCCATCATGGTGACTAGAAAATAATCCAAGGATAACTGATCGATGACTAAAAAATGATTAGCTCAAGTGTCTCATACACATACATCTCAGCTTCGCACATGAAGACTGATGAACAAATACAAACAATAAATACAAACATTTCATAGAGCATACAATCACTTTACCATAGTTGGGCCTATAAAGATTGAGACCAAATAAGATCAACATGCCATCACATCCCATAACCCACAAGCCTCTGGTAACAACCTAAGACTGGTCAACACTAGTCAACCCAAAACCCAAAACAAAAAGCATATAGAATACACAATGCAAACACATGTTTTAATTTACTAAATTCACATAGTTGAATTAAGTGTAGAGGTTTCCAGTTTTTTATTCAAGTATACTTCAAGTGTCTAAGTTTAATCATTTGACCTACAAGTCAACCCGTTTGTTCCCCGATAGCATTATCCTTCCATTATTAAGATTTACATTCCAGGAATAACCTAAGGATAGATATTCACTCAACTGATCATCATTGACCTTTAACTAAATCATTTTCTTTATTTTGCTAAGATCAAAATTACTAATTGAATAACTCTTCCTTATCATTAATTCAACTTTTCAACATAATAAAAAGATCATTATTTGTTTATAAGAGAACCAATTATCAATCTTTGAATAAGAAGATTATAATTTTATTAAAGCGATCAATTGAATCAATCAATTAACATAGGTACACCATTCTTGACCTATTAACAATGTAATAGTTCTCAATTATCTATTACTAAGTCTCACCATTAAGACATCTAAGGTCATTATTCAAGTCATCAGAATAAGACTTATCAACTTCGATATCAATATTTTTTTACAATCTCGCCAAAAGAATTATATCAATTAAATCTCTATTCAATCCAATTAACTCTAGTTAATTGATTTAATTTATAATTACACAACCATACCAACAATCCAATAAATATCAGTTGGCTAATAACTAAAAGTCAGCTATAATCCAATACACAAATATTAATATTTCGATAATAATAATAATAACAAGTTATTTTGGTAAACTTATCCATCATGACCATATTCGTCATACTAATATTTTCTTAACAAATTCGTACCATTTCAAGTTAAATCTCTATCGCATAATATAACTATATATAATAACAAATCAATGAATAACAATTGATTAAAAATGAACTTTACTCCAAATCTAAAACTAATGTCTTTTACAAAATTTTAATTATTAAGTAATCTCCACTAGATTAACTCTAATCAAATTTATTGATAACCATTTAAATCATTATTTATTAATAGTTTGTTAGACCCAACAAACATTAATAAATAATAAACTCATCCAACTATAATTTTAATAAATCCCTTTAGTTAATATTTAACTAACCTAAATGCCATTAATTTATATTATTAAGTTATTTAATAATCCATAACGTATTCAAATTGTAGCAATGTTGTTGTAATGCAACAATGACTCCTTGTCAATTAGATCTTAGATCCCATATCATTACATTCTCTTAATTTAAATAATCATTATTGAACATCTTTACATAATATATATTATCATCTCTTAATTATTTAATATATATTAAATAATATTTAATATACATTAAATAATTGATATTAAAAATCAACCATTAGACTCAATTTTCTAATTGTTCTAATAATATTTTGTTTGTATAAACGGTGTTTGAAAAAGACCCCTATCAATTCCAATAATCAAATAGCAATTCTAATGAACCCAATATTATCAAAACAATGATTGCATAATTCAAAAATTTGATTTATAATTTCAAAAGCCCCAAAAATAATTGATGACTTAAATATTTAACTCATTCTAATAAAATTTTAACTATATCACTTATTTGAAATTTAATTGTCTAATAATTAATTACACTTCTTCTACTTTTAACTAATCTTAATTAAATTTGATTTCATTAGATTAGATGATAAACCATATAAAACCAATGCATATTAATAAGATTCTACTAAGGGAAGATTGCAATAATATCTTTAATTCACTTCATGCTTTGATATATTATTTTTGTGAAGTTTAAGCATAAAGAACTCTTGGTTATGGAAAATGGAAAAATATTTGTCCTTGAATAAAACAATCTCAGTACAAGGGCCATATCTCCCTAATGAACCGTTAGATCGGGCTGAAATTGAAATATGTTGGAGAGTGCCAAGTTGCGCCACTTCTGACCGGAGCGATCGAATAAATTCGATCATGATAAAAAGTTATGAATGACTGAGTTCGGATCTATCCAAAGGGTAGTGATAGGACAGTTTGTGATGAATTAAGAATTTCTCCTAAAAGGTAATTGTTCTCTAAATTTACCCATTTATCCATCTAATAGGTTTGTCCATACGCATCTGAAAATATAATTTGATAGAAAGATTGCATCTAACCATTCAAATTTTAATTTAGAATTTCTATTTTAATTTCAAACCTTGTATATCTAATTTCACAATATAAATTCGAACCCAAACTCGATTAAGATCTAATTTCTTTCTCATTCGGAACTAGGGTTTTCTATTATTTTCTTTGCAACTCTACATAACTAGATTCCAATTTAATTGTAGATTCATTCACAAGAGCATTCAGACACATATAATAGACATGATGAAGACAAAAAGAGAAATAGTGCAAAGAGAATATGTGAATATCATGAGTGCACTTGGACACTAATGTTAATCTGTCATGCCTCAGAAGTTCATAGAAAATCTCTTCCTTCTCCATCATTCGCAATTCCTCCAAGATCCAAGCCAACCGAATCCTCCAAGTGACTAGAAGTGCTAGAAGAAGCCTAGAAGCATGTAGAAACATATGAGCATATGAGCTTCTCCAATGCATGTAAGCTTTGAAACTTCTATTTTAACTTAAAGCTTGTAGCTTGTAGCTTCCATTAAGCTTGTAGATTGTCCAAACACACTAGGAGAGCCTCTACTTAAAGGCCTCTAAGATGCATCTAGAGTGTCTCTAGAAACAACTAAAAGATAAGTATGACAACCAAGCATGAATCTTCTCCAACCTTCTAGATGAGTCTTAAGGTTGTAGACACCATGTGCTCAAATAAAAATGCTAACTCCTAAGTGTAGACAACTAGTGCATTCTTAGAGTGCAAACTCTTGTGTTGTCTACATGACAACTTCCAAGAATTTGCCAACTCCTATGTGAGAAAATATTAAAACAATGCACATTAATTAATATAATATTTACTTTACTCTTTTCAATTTTATTTATTTATTTATTAAATCTTATGCACTAACTTTAATAATTCCACTTTTCTATCTTAATATATTTATATTTTAATCACATGAGATTTAGAATCTTTTAATAATTATAATATATTTTCCACTTTTTAATTTCATTTTCCAAAACTTCATTGATAAAATATTTATTAGCTTTAATAATAATATCATTTAGTCATTTATTTAAAAATGAACTCCAAATATATTATTATTAAAATAAATATTGTCACATTCCAAATTTAAACTTTTAACTTTTATTTTCAAATTTAATTATTTTTTTAAATTAATTTCTCAATTAATTAAATCAAATAAATATTAAAATACCATATTAATTTTCTATTTAATTAAACCATTAATTAAATCTTTTAATTAGGCTTAATTAATAGAAAATACATCAAAGACTCATAAGGTAAAAATATGAAAACCCATCATAGCCAAAATACATACAAAATCAAATCAAGGGTTTAAATCATGAATTACATCATCTAACACATTTAGAGGGTACTCAATATGGAAACTTGTCCTAATTTTTCAATTAAGACAAATGGCTTAAAGGGTTGGGATTCGGACTTGAGAATTTATCTCCCCTCTCTTATCATTGCGATAATGTGATAGAGTACACTCATCCTGGCGATTCAGAAAAGTCAATACCTGGTACCTGCAACCTACATAAAAACCATGCATGTACAAGCACAATATATACTAAACTAAATAGGAAATGGCAGGAAGTGGTGCATCCTGTAGATCCTGACTAGCAGGTGACTACGACTCCCTTCCTTAACCACATCAGACATGCCATACAAAAGAAAACACGCAAAGACAACACACACACCATACATATGCAAGTATGGGGTAGGTATCCATAAGAAAACACATATGATAATAAATCATCTTATTAATCATCATCAATAACTGAAAGCAATGAATAATCATCATCAATAATTGCGAACACTAAAAATAATCATCATGCATACATGAAATGCAAAATCTAAGTAATCTCATCACATAATAAACTGAATCCATATCACAATATCTGATAATCTCAAAATAGTGCTGCTAACCAACAACATAAAACTAGCTCTAAAAGAGTTCAACAATGATAACAAAATGAAAACCAGGGGTAGGCACTACATCCACCCTCCCTGGGATTAGGCTTACTCCTGGAAGCCTACAAAAATGAAAAAACTAAGATACTCACTATGCGGGTCCCATTGAACCATTTTCCTTCCTACAGGGGGATATGATTCCACTGAAAATATTACAAGACCCTTAAAGCAATATGATTTTGGTTTAACGGTAAATCAAAAACCATATCGATCCAACATTTATCCTTTTAACAACTACTAAAATAGATCCCTTAATACATTCTAAACAAGAGCAACTTAATACTTGCAAAGATAAACAAAGGTTTACTACCTTACAACATAGATAAAAGATACCTGTTTTGCAACTAGAATGAGTTTTAATTTTTAGTTTTGCCTATGTTTAGGTTTTCAGTAAAATTTTCAGTTTTGAAAGCTAAGTGTTGAAGCATAAAAAATATGCAAGTAATAGTTTCAATTCACCCAGTTTCAAGTTTTCAATTTGAAAGAGATATACATGATAGTTCAAAGTTTTCATTTTGTTCAACTAGTTGACAACTAGTGGCATTCAAATATACCCAGAGCTCCCAATGTTGAAACTTGGGCTCGGATACCAAATGTAATGCCCTGCCAAGGGATCCAAAGAATTACACTAAGTTTATCTAACAATTTTTTTTTTTTTTTAAATATGAAAGTAAAACCATTCATAACATTCACATGATAGTGGAAGCAATAGTAACATCCAACATAACATACTTAACATATTACATTCTTTAAAGATCCCTTAACGTTGTATCACATCTAAATTAACTATTCATCTAACATCACATCCTCGTGAAATAACAATGATACATGCAACATTCTTAAACCATATACAAGTATTCTTTTAGTAATTACATTTCAGTTTAGCTCAATCATCCACTGTACAAGCTACAAGGTATGAAAAAGCTTAAAAGAATAAACATCCATATAAATAAAGTACATCATTATCCAATATTAATCCATGATGCAATTAAAGTAAATGAAACCACATGTCATACATGATACATCTTCACCATAAAGATATAAACATCCATCATAAAAGATAACCATATATCACAAACATAAATACTAAGTGCATGGTTTTTCCCAACCGTTTATAGCATCATTAGACCATCGTGTATCCTAGCTATCCCTCCGTGCGTAACATTTCAAAGCACCGAAGAGATCATCGGTATTATCATAGTAGGAATGTCACTCCTAAAACATCCTACTAAAATAAAAAGTAAAGCATAATAATTCATCAACTAAAATATGCAAATCATCAATGTAATGAACATACTAGCAAATACATCCATCACAAGGTATATCATCTATCATAATGATCCTAAAACAAAATTAAGATAAATACCAACTAAGAATACTCTAGCCACGGTGTCTCAATGGATCTCAAATGATAAGAGTGGAAAATACACTACCACCCAACTGCGTGGAACCTAAATGGTTCACTCCCACCGTGCTAAGGAGATAATCTCAAGTCCCAAACAAGATAACAAAATGACAAAGCATAAATCTCTATAAGTCCAAGAATCCTAAAAGTATACTAACTCAAAGGTTCCATCACACAAAACCAATATCTAATTCCCAGAGGCACAACAATGACATGTAGGAAACCTACTCTGCAAGTGGAAAAGTGTCATCGCATTTATCACGTACAAGTTACCCTGGTAGTTAGCTAAACTCCACGGGTCCATACTGATCTCATGCGGCCACTAGTATCCTCTTATACTGATGAGGCATACTATGGAATGCAAGGTCGCAACCATGCGTTCTCACTACTCTCATCCTAGCCTATACAAGAACTCAAGGCATGGGCGAGAACATCAAAAAAATTATCTTTTTAGGTTCATTTAATCCCCATTTAGTGTGTAAATGTTATCACTTATTAACAAAACTTACAATGAGTTACCCTGGTAGCCACTTAGGGCCCCGGCCCCCATTGCAAGCCAATTCCTGACACCACAAGTAGATAACCTACCTTAAGCTCATGGAATCATAAATCTCAAAATCACAAAAGATAATCCATAATAAAATCATCAAATATGCATAAAAGCATCAAATATCCATAACAAAAATCATCAAATCTCCAAGATAAGAATCATCAAATCTCCATGAGCATCTGAAAAAGCATCCATAGAAAATCATGACCACAACAGTTCTCTATTGGCAACTGAAGGAATCACTGATAATCATAATAATCATTGGTTCTCAATAACCAAAATATATCTCAAAATAAATCACAATATCCATTGGTTCTCAACAAGCAACCAAGAATATCTCAAAATCATATTGATCAAAGACTCCAAAATGGTTAAGTCAAACATGTCACAACATGACATCATCAAGAAATAAATCAACATTTCAGTCTCATCATGGCAACTAGAAAATAATCCAAAGATAACCGATCGATGACTAAAAAATGATTAGCTCAAGTGTCTCATACACATACATCTCAGCTTCACACATGAAGACTGATGAACAAATACAAATGGTAAATACAAACATTTCATAGAGCATACAATCACATTACCATGGTTGGAATTATAAAGATCGAGACCAAATAAGATCAACATGCCATCACATCTCATAACCTCCGAGCTTCTGGTAACAACCTAAGACTGGTCAACACTAGTCAACCCAAAATCCAAAACAAGAAGCATATATAATACACAATGCAAACACATGTTTTAGTTTACTAAATTAACATAGTTGAATTAAGTGTGGAGGTTTCTAGTTTTTTATTCAAATATACTTCAAGTGTCTAAGTTTAATCATTTGACCTACAAGTCAACCTGTTTGTTCCTCAATAGCATTATCCTTCCATTATTAAGATTTACATTCCAGGAATAACTTAAGGATAGATATTCACTCAACTGATCATCATTGACATTTAATTAAATCATTTCCTTTATTTTGCTAAGATCAAAATTACTAATTGAATAACTCTTCCTTATCATTAATTCAACTTTTCAACATAATCAAAAGATCATTATTCATTTATAAAAGAACCAATTATCAATCTTTGAATAAGAAGATTATAACTTTATTAAAACGATCAATTTAATCAATCAATTAACATAGGTACACCATCCATTACCTATTAACAATCTAATAGTTCTCAATTAACTATTACTAAGTCTCACCATTAAGACATCTAAGGTCATTATTCAAGTCATCAGAATAAGACTTATCAACTTCGTTATCAATATTTTTTTACAATCTCGTTAAAAGAACTATATCAATTAAATTTCTATTAAATCTAATTAACTCTAGTTAATTGATTTAATTTATAATTACACAACCATACCAACAATCCAATAAATATCAGTTGGCTAATAACTAAAAGTCAGCTATAATCCAATACACAAATATTAATATTTCGATAATAATAATAATAGCAAGTTATTTTGGTAAACTTATCCATAATGACCATATTCATCATACTAATATTTTCTTAACAAATTCCTACCATTTCAAGTTAAATCTCTATTGCATAATATAACTATATATAATAACAAATTAATGTATAACAATTGATTAAAAATCAACTTTACTCCAAATCCAAAACTAATGTCTTTTACAAAACTTTAATCATTAAGTAATCTCCACTAGATTAACTCTAATTGAATTTATTGATAACCATTTAAATCGTTATTTATGAATAGTTTGTTAGACCCAACGAATATTAATAAATAATAAACTCATCAAACTATAATTCTCATAAATCCCATTAGTTAATATTTAACTAACCTAAACGCCATTAAGTTATATCATTAAGTTATTTAATAATACATAACGTATTAAAATCGTAGCAATGTTGTTGTACTGCAACAATGACTCCTTGTCAATTAGATCTTAGATCCCATATCATTACATTCTCTTAATTTAAATAATCATTATTGAACATCTTTACATAATATATATTACTGTCTCTTAATTATTTAATATATATTAAATAATATTTAATATACATTAAATAATTAATATTAAAAGTCAACCATTAGACTCAATTTTCTAATTGTTCTAATAATATTTTGTTTGTATAAACGGTGTTTGAAAAAGACCCCTATCAATTCAAATAATCAAATAGCAATTCTAATGAACCCAATATTATCAAAACAATGATTGCATAATTCAAAACTTTGATTTATAATTTCAAAAGCCCCAAAAATAATTGATGACTTAAATATTTAACTCATTCTAATAAAATTCTAACTATATCACTTATTTGAAATTTAATTGCCTATTAATTAATTACACTTCTTCTACTATTAACTAATCTTAACTAAATTTGATTTCATTAGATTAGATGATAAACCATATAAAACCAATGCATATTAATAAGATTCTACTAAGGGAAGGTTGCAATAATATCTTTAATTCATTCTATGCTTTGATATATTATTTTTGTGAAGTTTAAGCATAAAGAACTCTCGGTTATGGGAAATGGAGAAATATTTGTCTTTGAATAAAATAGTCCCAGTATGAGGGCCATATCTCTCTAATAAACTGTTAGATCAGGCCGAAATTGAAATATGTTGGAGAGGGCCAAGTTGCGCCACTTCTGACTAGAATGATCGAATAAATTGGATCACGATAAAAAGTTATGAATGACTGAGTTTGATTCTATCCAAGGGGCAGCGATAGGGCAGTTTGTGATGAATTAAGAATTTCTCCTAAAAGGTAATTCTTCTCTAAATTTACCCATTCATCCATCTAATAGGTTTGTCCATACGCATCTGAAAATATAATTTGATAGAAAGATTACATCTAACCATTCAAATTTTCAACTTAGAATTTTTATTTTAATTTCAAATCTTGTCTATCTAATTTCACAATATAAATTCGAACCCAAACTCGATTAAAATATAATTTCTTTCTCATTTGGAACTAGGTTTTTCTATTGTTTTCTTTGCAACTCTACATATCTAGATTCTAATTTAATTGTAGATTCATTCACAAGAGTATTCAAACACATATAATAGACATGATGAAGACAAGAAGATATATAGTGCAAAGAGAATATGCGAATATCACAAGTGCACCTGGACACTGATGTTAATCCACCATGCCTCAGAAGTCCATAGAAAATCCCTTCCTTCTCCATCATTCACAATTCCTCCAAGATCCAAACCAACCAAATCCTCCAAGTGACTAGAAGTGCTAGAAGAAGCCTAGAAGCATGTAGAAACATATGAGCATATGAGCTTCTCCAATGCATGTAAGCTTTGAAGCTTCTATTTTAGCTTGAAGCTTGTAGCTTATAGCTTCCATTAAGCTTGTAGCTTGTCCAAACACACTAGGAGAGCCTCTATTTAAAGGCCTCTAAGATGCATCTAGAGTGTCTCTAGAAACAACTAAAAAATAAGCATGAGAACCAAACATGAGTCTTCTCCAACCTTCTAGATGAGTCTTAAGGTTGTAGATGCCATGTGCTCAAATAAAAATGCTAACTCCTAAGTGTAGACAACTAGTGCATTCTTAGAGTGTAAACTCCTGTGTTGTCTACATGACAACTCCCAAGGATTTGCCAACTCCTATGTGAGCAAATATTAAAACAATGCACATTAATTAATATAATATTTACTTTACTCTTTTCAATTTCATTTATTTATTTATTAAATCTCATGCACTAACTTTAATAATTTCACTTTTCAATCTTAATATATTTTGAGATTTAGAATCTTTTAATAATTTTAATATATTTTCCACTTTTAAATTTCATTTTCCAAAACTTTATTGCTAAGATATTTATTAGCTTTAATAATAATATTATTTAGTTATATATTTAAAAATGAACTCCAAATATATTATTATTAAAATAAATATTGTCACATTCCAAATTTAAACTTTTAACTTTTATTTTTAAATTTAATTATTTTATTTAATTAATTTTTCAATTAATTAAATAAAATAAATATTAAAATACCATATTAATTTTCTATTTAATTAAACCATTAATTAAATCTTTTAATTAGGCTTAATTAATAGAAAATACATCAAAGACTCATATGGTAAAAATATGAAAACCCATCATAGCCAAAATACATACAAAATCAAACCAAGGGTTTAAATCATGAATTATGTCATCTAATGCATTCGGAGGGTACTCAACTCGGATACTTGTCCTAATTTTTCAATTAGGACAAATGGCTTAAAGGGTTGGGATTTGGACTTGAGAATTTATCTCCCCTCTCTTATAATTGAGATAATGTGATAAGGTATGCTCATCTTGGCAATTTAGGGAAGTCGATACTCAGTACCTACAACCTACATAAAAATCATGTATGTACAAGCACAATATATACTAAACTAAACAAGCAATGGCAGGAAGTAGTGCATCGTGTAGATCCCGACTAGCAGGTGGCTATGACTCCCTTCTTTAACCACATCAGACATGCCATACAAAAGCAAACACGCAAAGAAAACACACACACCATACACATGCAAGTATGGGGTAGGTATCCATTAGAAAACAAATATGATAATAAATCATCTTACTAATCATCATTAATAACTGAAAGCAATGTAATAATCATCATCAATAATTGTGAACACTAAAAATAATCATCATGCATACATGAAATGCAAAATCTAAGTAATCTCATCTAATAATAAACTGAATCCATAGCACAATATCTAATAATCTCAAAAGAATGCTACTAACCAACAACATAAAACTAGCTCTAAAAGAGTTCAACAATGATAACAAAATGCGAACTAGGGGCAGGCACTACAGTAGTAGACAAGACAATTTATGCTAATATTATTAGAAATAATTCCTATATAGTTAAAATGTCTTCCTTATAAATGTTTATGTTTTTGGATATTCTTCTTACCTCATTAAAAAATGTGCCTTATTTTACATGTATCTTTATATAAAGTTTTATTTGATAGATAAACAATGCATGCTTGAAGTTTGAAGTATCAATGTCACTAGCATACATGTAACCTTTAGAAAGGAAATTTTTAGGATAATGAGAGGCAATTTAGACTTAAAAAATAAATTAACCATAGATGTATCTTTATCATTCTATCACTTTAGGATATGAGTCACCTTTATTGTAGTAACATGTATGTTAAAAAATAAATTATTGGTAGGTGTATTTTTGTGTACAATATGCGATTTTATGCTTGAAAACTAAATTATAATTGATACATATTAAAGCAAGAAGTATCTACTCAATCTAGATATATTATATGATATATGTCATTTCACTATAGAATGAGTTATGTTGATAATAATTTCAAATTCTTAAATAGATATTTTATATTATTTTATAGTATTAAAGTTTTATAAACATAATTGTTTGAAAAATAAAATATAGTTAAATTTTCTACTATGAAATGTTTTGCCAAGTATTGTAGAAGGTTTAGATTCAATATCTTCTAGGTATTTACAATATAGACTTTACAATTAAGCCAGGTTTCTTTTGCTCCTTTTAAGAATATTTGAGAAAATAATTTTTTTATGTTTAATATTGATTTGATTGAGCTCTTGAATTTCCCCTGTTTTAAAAATATGTCATTTTTTTATTATCTATTTGAGATCAACAAATTTATTTTTCGAAGTATATAACTCTAGAATGCAATATACTTATAAAAAAATTAATAAAAAATTAATATATATTTTATGTTTAAATAATAGAATAGAGTATTACATTAATCAATTAGAGGTATGAGCATACTAAAACTATAAAGTAGAAATAATACCTTAAAAAATTAAAATTAAAATTATCTTATATGTTGAAGTTGTATGAATTATTTCTAATTTGATAAATAAGTCCTCTAATTTTATCATTAAAATTAAAAATCATATTCATCAATAGAATACCTATTGTTTCTCATCTTATAAAGAAGCTCTAAAGAAAACACTCTCTTCATGAGAATAACATGGCATCTATTAATGGAAGAAGTCTAGTTTAAATGATTGATATTTATATTTATTTGTTGGTCTTGTGAATTTTCTTTCTATTCTCATCTTATAAAGAAGCTCTAAAGAAAACACTCTCTTGACGAGAATAACATGACATTTATTAATGGGAGAAGTCTAGTTTAAATGATTGATATTTATATTCATTTGTTGGTCTGGTGAATTTTCTTTCTATTGGAAATCTTATAATGATCTCTTTTATTATTAAATATTCTAGAAAATCATTGATTTACATTCTGATGCATATAGTTTTGTATTATCTTAAGTAGTAAAATATGTTTTGTAGATAATCAATATATAAGAAATTAAAAATTTCAACTCAAATAATTGAGAATAGTATTACTTAAATGAACATGAGGAACTATGTAAGTATACTAGAATTATAAAATAAAACTTATACCAAAATTGAATATGAATAGATACAGCTATTTATATGATAAAAAAAACTTAAAATAAAAATTATAGGTTGAAGTTGTGTTAATTTTTATTATTTATTTAATAAATAAATAAGATATTGAAAATGAAAAACTATATATAATGTCTATAAATAGAAAATATATTGTTTCATATTTTATAATTTCATCTTAAAACTAATATTCTTTCCCTAAAAAGATATTTGTTGTCCACAAGAAGAAATCTATAATTATTTAGCTTGAGACTATTGATAGAAACAATATATTTTAAAATTCTAAATCAATATATCTATGAAAAAATGTAGACATAGATACTTTAATTTCATGCATCTACATAACTATGAAATTTACAAATATATTAACAATAAAAAGGGGGAAGCTAGGTATATCTTGATATTTATTGATGATTTTTCAGAGAAAGTTTGGGTTTCTTTCTTGAAGCAAAAGAATGAAGTATTTAATACATTTTAAATGTTTAAAGCTCTTGTGGAAAATGAAAGCAGGAACAAGATCAAGTGAAATTGAATTGATAATGTTGGAGAATGTGTAAAAAATAAGTTCAAATCATTTTGTGAGTACCATAGGATCAAGATATGACTATTAGATATTCTCCTCAACAAAATGACATTGCTAAAAAGAAGAATAGAACTTTAGTGAAATGATATGTTGTATTATACAATCCAAGTATCTTCCTTTATTTCTATGGGCCAAAGTCGTTTATACTACATCTCATGTTTTGAATATATCTCACACAAGTGTTTTGCAAAATATTACTCCTGAAGAAGCTTGGACTGGGAGGAAACCCAATGTTAAGTATTTTAGATTTTTTTGATATGAAGCATATGCTCATGTACAAGATGATATTATTGAAAAAAAATTGATAAGAAAGGTATCAAGTCCATCTTTGTTGGGTATGATTACCAAAGTAAATGATATAGGTTGTATGATCCTAGTGTACAAGATGCATTCACAAGTAGGGATGTCAACTTTAATGAGGGATTTAATGATAAGGAAAAATTATCTCCTATTCAACATGTAGCCATAGTGAATCATGAATCTCATAATGATTTTGAAATTGGTGAAAGTTCTAAAGAAATCTTTGATATAGTTAAAGAATCTAATCCTCCTAAAAAAAAAAGAGTATTCAAGATATTTATCAAAGGACTCAACAAATTAACTTTTCCTTAATCCCCACAATAATGAAGACTAATTATCCTTAAAAATACAAAGAGGGTAAAGGTAAACATAAATGGGAACATGCTATGCAAAACGAGTATGATTCCTTGATAAAGAATAAAACTTGGGAATTGGTATAGTTTCAAAAGGATAATAATATGGTTAACAATAAGTGGGTTTATAAGACTAATTTTAAGTTGTATGGGAGCATAAAAAACAAAAGGCAATACTAGTGGCCAAAGGGTATTCACAAAAAGAGGGAATTGACAACACATACACTTTTGCCCCAATAGAAAAGATTAGTACTTTCAAGACTATTATCATTGTTGGCAACTCATTTCAAGTAACCTCTTCACAAAATGGATGTTAAAAATACATTTTTGAATGGTGAAATTGATGAAGAAGTTTATAAGAGTTAGCCACAAGAATTTGAAATTATAAGACAAGAACACTTGATTTGCAAATTAAGGAAGTCTCTATATGGTTGAAAATGAGCTCCACAGACTTGGTATGCTAAAATTGATGACTATTTTAAAACTCAAGTCTTCCACAATGGTCCATATGATCCAAATTTATATGTGAAAGAGTTTAATGATGGTAGAATCATAATTATAGTACTTTTTATTGATGATCTTATCATTACAGGACATAGCATGTATCATATTAGTAGTATAAACATTAACTTGCAAGAAACATTTTAGATGATAGATCTTAGTTTTTGAGACTACTTTCTTGGTATACAAGTATCACAATAGGATGATGGTATTTACCTTTCTTGAACAAAGTATGCTCTAGATTTGTTGAGAAAGTTTATAATGGAAGATTATCAGAGTGTGTCTACACCAATTACTCTAGGAATAAATTTAAGCAAGAAAGTAAAAGGTGAAGATGTTGATCCTACCTTATATAGCATATTGGTTAGTAGTCTTGTATTTTTGACACACACTTGACTAGATACTTCTTTTGTAGTTAGTTTGGTTTCTATATTTTTAAGTTCCCCTAAGGTTCCAAATTGGATAGAAGCCAAAAAAATACTAAGATACATAAAAGGAACTTTAATAATGGGCATCTATCATTTATCTCATGAAGATCTTTCCCTTTATGATTATTATAATTCTGATTTGGTAGGATGTGTAGATGATTATAAGTCTGCTACAGGTTATGTTGTCTGCCTTGGTATAGTCCCATTTCTTGGTGCAATAAAAAAGAAATCTACCATTTCTCCATCTTCTACAAAAGCTAAATATAATACTACGAGTGAAGTATCAAAAGAAATCAATTGGATATAGACTATTCTATTAGTCCTCAAGAAACATCATTGATGGAATTATTTACTTTAATGTGGCAATCAAAGTGTCATCTCATTATCTAAGATTATAGTGTTTCATGCTCAAACCAAACATTCTAAGTTTTATAATCATTATATTTGGAATCTAATATAGCAATAGGTGATTTATCTAGAATATTACAAAATAGAAGAAAAGATTGTTGATCTATTCACTAAATCTTTATGTGAAACAAAGTTTGTACATCTTAGACATATTTTGGGCTTATGAAAAGCCACTTATCTATCTCATGGTTTTCATTCAAGGGGAATGCTTGTAAATTCCAAGGTCATTTTATTTAGGAAATAAATAATTGTAAATGGGTACCTAATAAGGCTTTAGGTCAGCACCCATCATATCTAGGTTATGGGCAGGGGGGATATTTGCATAGTTAGTATACTTATCTAGGACATTCAGTTTAAATAATTTAGAGTGGATGTTGAAGTAAAATTATTGTTATGAACAACCATTATCAGAAGAAATCTCTAGAAGCTCATGATAAACATGTGTAGGTGCTTTCCATGTTGCACAAACACCTTTTCCAACCATATTTATTAATTTTGTATCTACTTCTTAAACTCCAATTTTGTATATTTATTTTGATTTTCATTATAAATAGAATGCTTGGGCTTGGGATATCAATACTCATTTCTACAATATTCAATTCTATTCTGTATTTTGATTTATTTTAAATTATAAAATGTGATTTTCCTCTATCAAAAATAAAAATGTGGAATCCCTTCTATTGAGCTGTCATTTTGCATGATGCTTTAACAACAAGAATGCTTTTGAATTCATCGATCTTGAACAACTAATATAGGATCAACTCCAAGGTTTTGAGAGATCTTGCAACCTATAAGAATCTACTAAATTGAAGATGAATTTATGTGTTCACAGGGAGGCCTTTACTAATCTTGACCAATTCGGATAAGACGTCTACTTTGTTGTTTGAAAAAGTAACCATGAAAGAATTTTTATTTTTTTTGGATAATTTTCTCTTTATGGTGGATGCAACTTATCAATCTAACTATATGAGCTCTTAATTTAACCAAATGTTTGTAAAAGAAAATAATGAAGATAATGTCACAAGAGATTTAAGAAAATGATTTTAAAAGTAAACTCCTAACATACATAAACCATGGAAACAAAACATCTATGAGTTAAATCTTTGTAAATATTGGGTAGATAACCAATGAAAAGAGTAATGAGACTTCCTCAATTACATTGATGCAATCCTCAAAGGGAATTTAGTAATAACCATAAGATGTGTCACTTCTTATCTAATCACAAGGCCATAGAAAGTTCCCTCATGTGAGCCAAGAAGCTATGTAGGAACAATAGTTGATCTTTTCTCTAACTTGATACATCAAAAAAATTTGTAAACATGTGGTAAACACAAGAACTAAAAGATCATAGAATCAAAATAACACAACAAAACCATTGGCTCCATTATAATTCATGAACATGTATTCACAAACATAACACACTTTGACAAGAATAACTATACTCAAAATGAGAGCACAAATAACATATATTATTGCATCAAAATATTGGCTCGGAATATGTATTACATCCATGTATTTATAAGAAATCTTCTCCTCAATTTGTGTTGCAAGTGAGAGATCTCTTAATGCAAACATATGCTTTCAAAATAATAAAACAAAATCTAATTATATGCAAAGTGGCTCTCTAAATAGTGCTAAGTAGGACCCCACCATCGATTTTACCAATTAATGGCTACATGGGCCTTTACATATCATATAAAAAAAAATGAAGAAGAAAAAAGATAGAAGTTGCAAGATGATTTGAGAGTCTGTGGAGGCTCTAAAAATGGAAGCTCAATCTTTTGCAAGGGTTTATGAGAGTTGAAATGCTTTTAAAATGTGTTAGCAACACATGAAATTTCCAAAAATAAGAACTCACAATTAACTGTTGGCACATTGCTTCTTTAAAATTATCGATGTACCTCGTTGAATAATGCTCTTGCACACCTTGTGCACCTGAGCACCTGCATACCGTCATGACAAGTTCCAAAATAAAAAATTTCCTAAGTGTCAAAATTGAATTTCTGGCTTCTCAATTTTGTTCTTCTTTATACTAGACTGATGTTTGGATGTTTTCTCTTGAATTTATCTATTATCTCTATCACTTGGGTCACTTCTAGAAAATCCAAAGCTCCATACTTATCCTTTACTATCTGTCAGTAATTACTTACTTCTATTTGTGTTGCCAAAAAATTCTCAAGTTTAGTGTCCATCTATAATAGTACCTCTTTACTTATAAATTATTGTCGAATACCTTCATCTAATGAAGCATATTTGAAGGTTCTTAGAAATTGTATGACTACTAATTGCATTGAATTAAGCTTGATTTTTGACTCACCTTAAAGAATGTCAAGGTAGGCAACATTGTAGTACCTTTCTACTTCCAAAATATGCTCTTGAGTTTGGTCTCTAAATTTTTATATCTTTTCTTGTAATGTCTCTATAACTTTATTGTCGGCAGCTATCTTCTCGATCTAGTCATCTAACTTTTCAAGCTCTTTATTTGAGTACACATACATGAGCATATGATGCCTTTCAAATTGTATTGATTGAAGCACTTGAAGGTCTTTTCCCTAGGCACGTGCCTCATCTATTAACCCAAATTCCTGGTTCAATATAGAATCCAGCTTAACTGCACTCGACTGAATATTGTGTGATAGGTTGAAATTGTGTCATATTATTTGTGCACCTTTCGCCTTAAAATTTTCATACGACTATTGACATGCTCCCAAAAATGAATCTATCTCTACACCACCCTTCTCTCTTCTCTCTAGTGTTGTTGGAAGAGTGATCTCTAGATTATCTAGGTCTATGAAGCCCACAACTCCATGCAAATAGCCTCTCAAAAGATCATTTTTTTTTGCATTTGTAGCAACTTGGACTGATCTTGGTCCATATGTCTGAAAACCTCTTTTATTCCCACAGTGATCATTACCCTTGTGGTATCTACCATGGGCCTTCCTAACATGACCTCCTTGATCTGATAATCCTTAGGAGTTAGGTCCTCGATGTGAGCATGTGGAGGAAGGATGGCTATGTTTGCAAGCAAGTTTTGATCTTGGTTACTCATAATGAAGGCCAATTGTCATGCATCACCTATAGGTTTCTTAGGCTTCTTGATGGCTTTTAATAGCTCTTTCATTCCCTCTCTAGCACTTAAATACAACTATCTCTTTTGTAAAACCATGACCTCCCTCTTTAACCCAGTTGGTGTAGTGCCCTATGGAGAAGTATACTTGACTAAAGAGGGGGTTTACATTATAGTTTGCTTTCCCTTATCAATCCTCTCTAGAGTCTTTTATCACTAAGAAAGATCACCAGTTTGATTTTCTATATGTGCTTGGGCTAAGGTCCCAACTCAATATCATATAGATATTTTTTAGGCTCCTCATGTATTTGCCCCTCCTCTAATACTTCATAGGCTTGAAATTGTTTGGGATCTTCCTCCTCCACTACATATTCTTCAATTTGTGTGTTGGAAGGAAGTGGAGTGACTAAGCCTTTTTCCAAAAATAAAAAATCATGAGATGGTGGTGGTGGTATACCCAATGGTCCTTGAGATAGAGGTGGTAATTGACTCTACTCATCTCCTAAGGATTCATTAGTAGGCATGTCCTTTATCCTCTCACCTACCATCTTAGTTCCCACTAGCATGAAGTCAAAGTCAAAGAGGTCAAAGACATCTATTTCTTGCCCCTCCATGTTGACAATCCATTGTTTCTTGTCATTCTCTAAAGTAGAAACATGAATAAGCTCTTGTGTAATGATTAAAGGAGTTGTAGTCAAGCTTTTCTTCTTTCCTCTTCTATAGACCTAGCTGAGCGAGTCCTTTTGCTTAAGGGAACATAATCAATTTGTTCATCCTCTTCATCTTTTGTATTAGCTTTAGGGATGGTCTTGGAAACCTAAGGAATATGCGTATTTTTCTTCTTCAACTTCCTCCTTTTTGTGCTTCCCACCTAAGTTTCAACTGTTCCTCTTTTGGGTACTAAAGGTGAGGATTCTTCCCCCATAGGTACAATTAAGATTTTTATTATTTACTCTTTTGTAGCCCTAGTCAAGCGATTCCTTTGACCTAAGGAAACATAATCCATCTGTTCATCCTCTTCATGTTCTACATCAACTTTTGGGATGGTCTAAAGAACCTAAGGAATAGGAGTAATTCTTCAACTTCCCGCTTTTTGTGCTTCCCACATAAGTTTCAAATCTTCCTCTTTTGGGTGCTAAAGGTGAGACTTCTTCCTTTGTGGCTATATATATCCTATGAGGGAGTAGAAAAATGGTATCAAGAGAATGAAAAGGAAGCTTACGAGATAGTCTAATAATCATTTTTGATAGATAGAATACCAGTGCACCATAGAGTTGGTAAGGTAGACATGACCTAAGGATACATGAAGGATAACATGGGATACACCATTCTTATTTTAAGAAGAGTTATGGCACTACTGTTAGCAGGATACCTACAAACCTGGATGGTCCAATTCATAGAGGCCACTATGATGACAAAGATGTCAATTGACTGGGCTACACTTCTTAGTGACAACCTAGATGAGCAATTGGTAGTTGTTAGAGCCAACCCTAAAATCTATATGACATCATATTTGGTATACTTATTGGTAGTGAGGATGACATACTAACCAAGATTTTACAAAAAGTAAAGCATGCAAGATGCTAAAGCCTATCCATATGTGTTGCACCCCCAACTAGTTAAGAAAAAACTTTTAGAGAAGAGCATAGAGTAACAGGTGGTGATTTACAATTTTATATTCATAATCATCTATTTCATAGAGGGTAGTTGGTACAATGATGAACCCTAAGAAGCTCCCAAGGTATCTGTCGAATAGGATCATTTTGTTAGAAATTGTTAGGCAACTCACATCAGTATATATGATAGAGTGAGGAAAGAACATAAGAAGACATGGGTGTAGACAATCACCCTGGGTACATTCAAGGTCAAATATAAGCAGTATATCATGACTTTCGATTTAGAATGAGATCAATATCCCTTAGAAGACTACAACTCCCCTTGCTCTTATTTTGACAACATAAGAAGGGTCTAGTATTAGATATGGAAGTAGTTTGAATATTTAGATGCATTGGAGGATCACTTGATGAATGCAATAGATGACTATAATATCTGCATAAGGAATTATTATATGATGACTCTATATTTGACATAAAAGGCCCTAAAAATAAGGAGCCTATTAAAGGCTATAGAGAAAGATGTAGAAGGATGTTTTAGATCCATTGTACAAGAGGGATAAAAGTTATGATAGACTAATAATGAATGTAGAAATTAGAAGGGATGAGAACTCTGACATCAATCACAGAGCTCCCCACATAGTCCAATTGATGAAGGAATAGATCAAGAAGCATTTCAAACTTTATCAACTCCAATGCAAACACCATAGCGGAAAACTTTATATATTGACATTTATTGATGACTTCAATGGAAAAGTTTGGGTTTATTTTGTGAAGTATAAATCAGATGTATTTTCTATTTTTAAAGAATTCAAGGAAATAGTTGAGAAAGAAAGTGGATACTCTATCAAAACATTAAGAACTAATCAAGGTGGAGAATACATATCGGATGATTTTATAAATATTTGCAAATAAAATGACATATAGAAACAATTTACAACATGGTACACTTCACAAAAAAGTGGAGTAGTAGAAAGAAAAAATAGAACAATTATGAAGATGACAAGAAGTATGTTAAAGGAGAAATGCTTACCAAATGAGTATTGGGCTGAAGCAATTGCATGTTTAGTATACATACTAAATAGATGTCCAACAAAAGAAGTATTAAATAAAACACCAAAAGAAGCTTGGAACAAAAGAAAGCACAATATAACATATTTGAGATTATTTGGTTGTGTGGAATACTCATTGATACCTCGAGAAGTGAAACAAAAATTGGATGATATAGGAGAAAAGTGCATATTTGTGAGATAGATTGAACAATCCAAGGTATATAGACTATAGAATCCCATAAAAAAGAAGCTAATAATAAGTCATGATGTTGAGTTTTTAGAAGAATAATCATGAAATGGTTGCTTGGATAAGTCAACTACAATTGCAGCTAGTGTTCCACAAGAAAATGAAGAAAGTGAAACTCAAGATGTGCATTCTATAACACAAACAAATGTTCCTAAAACACCTATAGGGAAGCTATTACTCAAAACACTACTACTCCAGAAAGCACTAATAGTAGTGAGTCCTCTAATTGAACACTTGCATCATTCAAATCAAGGTCTATAAATATTTCAAGAAAGACACAAAGCTTTAGAGACATATATGATGAATTATAAGAGGCTAAAATTTTTTATTTATGTATTAATTTTGCATTCTTAGGACAAGCTGATCCAATTTATTTTGAAGATGCTATTAAAGATGACAAATGGATCTCATCCATGGATGAAGAAATTTAGTCAATAGAAAACAATGAAACTTGAGATTTAGTAGAGCTTCCTAAAGGAAAGGATATAATTGGAGTTAAGTGGATTTACAAAAATATATATATAATGCTGATGGAAAAGAAAAGAAATGGAAGGTCAGACTAGTAGCCAAAGGCTTCACACAACAATCAGGAATAGACTACAATGAGACATTTGTACTCATGGCAAGATTAGACACTATTAGAATGGTTTTATCCATAGAAGCTCAAAATAATTGGAAGGTTTATTAGATGGATGTGAAATCAACATTCTTGAATGTCATTTTAGAAGCAGTATATGTAAAACAACCACTGGAATATGAAATTTTGGGAGAAAATAAGGTATGCAAGCTAAAAAAGGCACTATATGGCTTGAAGCAAGCTCCTAGAGCTTGGTACAACAAAATAGACTCTTATTTTGTGAATAATGGTTTTAGAAAGTGTGGCTATGAACCAACTTTGTATGTCAAAGTAAGCTATGAAGGAGAAACATTTATAGTTTTCTTATATGTAGATGATTTGGTATTCACTGATGATATGTCAATTAATAAATTCAAGGTTGCCATGAAAAATGGATTTGATATGACCTCATGAGATATTTTCTTGGGATAGAAGTAAATCAAAATGATCAAGGTATTTTATTTGTCAAAGTAAGTATGTTATTGATTTGTTGAAAATGTTTAAAATTTCAAAAGTGAATTCAACCTCTACACCAATTGCATTGGGTTTAAAACTTAGCAAGAATGATGAAAGTTCTAATGTAGATGCAACTTTATTCAAAAGTTCAGTTGGCAGCCTTCTATACTTGATAGCTACGGAGTTAGCCTTATTTCAAGATTTACGGAAAGACCAAAAGAAACTCATTGGAAAGATGGAAAAAGAATTTTGCAATATATAGCAGATATATAGTAGAAAAAAATAATTTTGGGATCTTATATGCACCTTCAGATGATTATAAGCTGATTGGTTATACAGATAGTGACTGGATGGGTAGCTTGGATGATAAGAAAAGTACTTTGAGCTATATCTTTCACCTAGGATTAGTAGCTATCTCTTGGGCATCAAAGAAGCAACCAATTGTGACATTATCATTAGCTAAAGCAGAATATGTTGCAGCAACATCAACAACCTGTCAAACAATGTGGATGAGAAGAATACTTTCAGATTTGAAGCATCCACAAGAAGAACCTACAAAAATACAATGGTGACATATATCTTGAGTTTTGTAGGTTTGGACATATTCACAAAACCTCTTGCAAAGAATTTTTTTGAACATCTTCAAGAAAGTATTGGTATTATAGACATATATGGTAATGAAGATTAAGGGGAAGCGTTGGTGAGTGGGCTTCTAGCCTATCTATTTTTAGTTTTCCTTGCCTCTCTATCTTATTAATTGTTGTCTTCTCATAGATAATTTTGGGCCCTTCCTTTATAGTTTCTAAAAACTTCATTTTTGTAAAAAGGGCTCTACATATTTTGACTGTTATAACAATTTTGTAGAGAGAAGAAACAATAATCTATTGGCAAATAGATCTGGCTATTCAACAAAGGTATATGTAGTAAAACAATATTTTATATTTGAATCAATACAACTTATTTTATTTTCTCTGTGTGTTAGCTTTGGTTTATCTCTATTTTATATGAGCAAATATTTTGTTTCCTTTGTCTCTATTGCAACAATCTCTTCTTTAAAATATATACTTGAGTAAATACATATTATTTTAGACTGTGTCATGTATGCATATATATTCAATGTGATAATACATAAATAGTAGTGACAAATATGACTTAACTTCAATCAAGTTAGATAATATAATTTATTGTATTATTAAGTATATTTATAATCAATATGTAATATCACCTAATAATTAGAATTAGAAGAAAGAAAATAGCTAAAATATAACAAAAATTATATATTGTTTAAATATTTTTACAACAAACTAGCTTGAATTTAATAAAATAAAATGAAAAAATATAAGAGCATACTATATAAACAAATTTATTATTGAATCTTTCGCGATGACAGGAGGAACTGATAATGATAATAATACTTTACGATAAATTTAAGAGCTCCATGCCAGGGAAAGACTTGGCCTTCGTACAGTGGTATTTGGGGCCTGTTTAGCATGCTTTTAAAAATAATGGAGAAGGAATTTATTTGAGACAGTCGCAACCTTTTAACACTTTCAAGATTTAAGACCGCTTGTTCGATGAGTCAGAATCCTCTTACTTGTAAACTCGATTTAGAGTGCTCGACTTTCAAATATGCTTAGCGTAGATGTGTATCCGGCAGAATGTATCATTATTTATCGTAGCATTCAATGGCATTGGACTAAATGATACCAATAGTTTTTCTACCAACGGGCAGGAACTAATAATAATTGTTTATTGTCATTTTCAAGACAGTTGAGTTTTCAGATATCTTCAATATTAAAAGTGACAAATGCATGAACAACAAAGGCATGTATAGGTACAAAAATTCTATTAGAACATAACATGGATAATTTATGAAGATTAAAATAATATTGAGAGTGAGAACGTTTGAACTATTAGTTGAACAGAAGCACCCATGTACCTTTATACCGGTCTCATGAATCAATTCATGTGTTGAATGAAATGAATCTTCATTCAAGTAACACATTACACATGGGAGAAAGTCATGTGAAGTAGGTAAAATTGAAGAATCTCTGATGTGGGTATGAATGTTTGGATAGAAATAGATCTGTGTAATGATTTAAGCGAGACAATAGAGGTAGATCCTGTTCAAATAATGAACTCTAATGATAGAACTATGATCCGGCGTTTCCTCTCCTCCCCAAAACCTTATTCCGAACCTCTCTATTACCATTTTACCCAGATTCTATAAGTGACATCGACAGAGATATATATGTGACCGAAAGAATTAAATTAGAGAGACATGAAGTTGTGGACAAGCGATAATTGTAATGATAAGAAGAACAAATTAAATAAGTAGAAATTCTAGAAAGGTGGATCCATTTTCCACCCAAGAGCTTCGGATCTCTGATAAATTTTTGAAACTATATTCTTATGATCAAAAGATTTATTTAGTTTAAATCCATTCAATGCTCATATTGCGTCTGCAATTTCAGCGGGCTCCAAGCATCTAGCTCCTCTTGCTACTCCGCAACCTCACCCTCGGCAAACATTTTTTTACTCTTATTCTTAAACATGAGAAAATCTCAGCTGTCATGACCTAGTAGTACTAATATTTTATGATGAGAAATTCATATCCAAGGAAACAGCATCTTGAGTCCCATTTAAGAAGTACTTACTGTTGTCAATGTAGCAAGATAGATCGACGCCGGCCTATTCATTACGATAGATCTATTGTAAATAATATGGTACAAATCTGACCTGTAGTTTTTACTAATTTTCTTTCTAAATCACATTAGAACGGAAATAAATCGATATACATTGGACAAAAACATTAAACTATTCATTAACATGAATTTTGATAGAGATAGTTTTTCTGCCTTTACAAGATTACAGTGGACATTCATTTACAAGATAATAGTCTGTATTGGTGTAAAACTGAACAACAAATACAATTACACAATATAACATAATTTTGAAGGCTCACGGATGAAATGGATACCGAGTTGAGCCAAGGTCTTGAGCTAGAGCTGTTGCCTTTAAACTTCTCTAAACAACAATAGAATCTTCAATGCCACCCTCTCCCCAAACTCATTTTTTCCAATTCCTCCAATACCTTAGTGTGAACTACTTTCTAGTACCTTCATAACTTACTTGTTACCATAGTTCAGTGGCTTTAACCACTCTATTAAAAATCAGATGCACAAGCCTTATAGATTGAGTTTATCACTAATCTATGCCACGATTACCATTTGCGATTTACCAATAGAATAGTGATGTTTCCATGCATCTCTATTCCTAGCGATGAATACATGTATATGTTAATTATTGTTAGTTGGACAGCTATTATTTCTGACTCGAAAATAGTAGTAGTATTTATGAGTAGCTTGGACAGTTGTTCGTCCTTATCTATGTATAGCAGCATTAGTTATGGGTAGTTTGGATAGCTGTTTGTCCACTTGCCAAGAATTAGTAAATGGTTATTGCAAGGATAATTATTTACTAATTTTAGTGATTCTCTTTTGGACACCTTGCAACCAATTCTATTATTGGCTATTGAGTTGTCTTAATCTCAACCGTTGGTTTGATTTAATCTCAGTCGTTGGTTTTTCCAATAGGGTAGTATAAAAAGGCGTCATTGGGTCATTTGGAGATAAAAGTTTTGGAGAAGCATTTTGCAATGATATCAAATTGTCTTGCAGTGTTAGCAAAGGCGTAGTGTTAGCGTTGGGATAGCAGTGAGAAATATCAGCGGGAGAAATTAGGAGGCTGTCTGAGTTCTGCCAATGAGAGGCAAAAAATTTTGTATCTCTTGATTTGCTGAAGTTTAATATAATTCCTCATTTGTAGAACTAGTTTTCCCTTAGGAATTTTTTCAGGGATAATTTGTCTGAAAATATTGTGTCCATTGTGTTGTTCATTTCTTTCCATATTATATAAGTGAAGTTGGAGTTGTGTTATTTTTCAATATTAGCTGAAATTTTTTTTTTCAATAGTTTAATAATTGTTTATGATAGGAGATTAATAATTAGTGATTGCAATAGTTGATTTTTCACATGGTATCAGAGCATTGTTAAGGGTAGAAGAGTTTTACCTTAGGAAAGAAAGTTTGATCTCTTTATATTTATTATTGCTTTAAACCCTTGAGATGGCTTCAGATGGTTTGAGAGATCAGGATAGATTGGATGGTGCCTCAAATTTTGGTGTCTGGAAGGCCAAAACTTTTTTATTGTTGGAAGAGAATGGTATCAAGGATTATGCTACCAGTGTTGTACCTGTACCAATGGATGCAATACAGCTTGCAGCATATGGGAAGGATGATGCCAAGGTGAGGAGGATAATCCTTGATTGTATCAAGGATCATATTGTTCCACATATCACAGAGCTAGATATGGCGAAGAAGATGTGGGACGCCATTCTGAATCTATACCAGAATGCTACCACCAACAGGAAGTTGATTCTCAGAGAGAAGCTAAAGAATATCCAGATAAATCAGGGAAAAGACATCACAAGTTACCTCACCAGGCTCAGACTTGTCAAGGATGAGTTAGCAGTTGTTGGAGATAGCCCTAGTGATGGTGAGCTAGTGAGAATAGCCTTAAATGGGTTTACTAAACAATGGAGTGTCTTTGTTCAAGTTGTTAGTGGACAAGATACTTTACTGAGTTGGGATCGACTATGGACTGATTTCACTCAGGAGGAGTTTAGACTAAGTCTTGTCAATGGGGCCAACAAGAGTTAGAAAAATGAGGTGGAACAAGAGAATGTTGCTTTAGCAAGTAAAGGGAAAGCAAAAAAGGGATCTAGCCAAGGATCAAATTCACATAGTGAGAAGAAGAAGAAGGACCTTTCTAAGGTGAAATGCTTTGGATGTCATGAGTTTGACCACTATGTCAGTGATTTCTCAGAGAGAAAGAAGGGTAAGAAGTAGGTGGCAACTTTAGCAAGTGCGGAAGAACTCTCCAGTAGAATGGAAGATGAGTTTGCACTCATAGCTTGTATGGTTAGCTCAACCTCACAGTGTGTTTGGTATATAGATAGTGGGGCATCATTTCATATGACAAGAGTTAGAGAGTACTTCTCTAGTTACAAGGAGGAGGACACCAACATCCAAGTTTCTATGGAAAGCTTGTCCAAACTCAACCCTGTTGGGAAAGGGACTGTTCAATTTTAGAGGGAGAATGGAAAGATAATCCCACTTCATGATGTGTTATATGTGCCAGCCTTAGGTATGAATTTGATTTCTATATCTGTTCTTTAGGATAGGGGGTATAATGTACTCTTTAGAGGGAGAAATGTGTTGATTAAGCACAAGGATTGGAAATCACCAATAACTATTAGAGCTAGGAGTGGTCGCCTTTATAGATTACAGTTTGATACTCCTAAGGCACTCATGAGCAACAATAATCCTAGAGATCTTGGAGAGCTATGCCATAGGAGGATGGGCCATATTCATCATGGAGCACTTAGATTGCTTCATGAGATGGCGACAGGTGTTCCAGAGGTGAGCATAAAGAATGATGATGTATGTAATGAATGTGTGTTGGGGAAGTTTATGAAAGCATCTTTTCTAAGGAGTGACACCAGACCTAAGGGTGTTTTTCATCTAGTACATTCAAACTTGTGTGGATCGATGTCAATGAAATCTCTTAGAGGATATGAGTACTATGTTACTTTTATTGATGATTTCTCTAGAAAGACCTGGATATACTTCTTGAAGACTAAGGATGAGGTTTTCAGTCGATTCTAAGAGTTCAAGGCTCTTGTGGAGAACTTGACAAGAAAGAAGATAAAGGTTCTTCGGTCAGAAAATGGAGGCAAGTACAAAGGAAATGTCTTCTAGGAGTTCTGCACCAAAAAAAAGAATCAAGAGAGAATGGATTGTTCCTTACAATCCATAGCAAAATGGAGTTGTTGAGAGGAAGAACCGTTCTATATCGGAGGCAGCAAGAGCTATGCTACATGACTAAGACATGCCCCATTACTTATGGGTAGAGGCGTGTAATACAACAGTCTACATTTAGAATAGAGTTCCACACAAGGTCCTAGGGAAGATGACACCAAAGGAGGCTTTCACAAGGAAGAAGTCAGATGTTAGTCACTTCAAGATATTCGGGAGTTTGGCATATTGCCATATTCCTAGAGATACATGTACAAAGTTAGATCAAACTATAGAGAGGGGGTACTTTGTTGGGTACAGTGAGACCTCAAAGGCATACATGATTTTCATTCAGGGGACTAAAAGAGTTATTGTCAAATGGAATGTCAAGTTCATGGAGGACAAGGCATTCAGGAGATCTAGAAATTTGCCAGCAGATGATCAGAGTGAGCAGCCAATAGAAGCTCCAAGACCAAGTCAAGAGCAAGAAAGCTCAAGTACAGTTACCAGTATGAGTGTAGACTTAGTTAGTGAAGATTTATAGAGTATTGAGCAATAGGTGCAACAGGAAATGCATCTAGAAGATGTAGAGGTTGACATTTCATCCTCTACAGTTGGCAGCGGGAACCATGAGGTTCTAGATACACAAAGGGATACTCAAGAGTATGTGGGAGCTCCAAGAAAGAGTACTAGACAGCAAAGACATCTAGCCAAGTTCAATGACTATGTGGCATTAGTTAGTCAATTGGTAGATAGTGAGCCTTCTAACTATCAGGAAGCTGCAGAACATCAGGTATGGCGAGATGCTATGGTTGAGGAATATTCTTTAATAATGTAGAATGATGTGTGAGAGGTAGTACCTAGACCAAAAAATAGGGTTGTAGTTGGATCACGTTGGATCTATAAGATAAAGCATGGTGTAGATGGTAGCATCAAAAAATACAAGGTGAGGTTCATGGCAAAGGGGTTCTCTCAGAAGGAGGGAATAGACTATGAGGAGACATTTGCTCCAGTTGCCAGGTATACTTCTATACGAGCTGTAATCTCACTTTTTGCATAGATGGGATGGAAAATCTATCAAATGGATGTCAAGACAACATTCCTTAATGGTGAGTTGAAGGAGGAGGTATAGATAGAACAACTAGAAGGATTTGTAACACACAGAAAAGAGACCCATGTGTGTAGATTGAAGAAAGCATTGTACGGGCTCAAGCAGGATCCTAGAGCATGGTATGAGCGCATTGATACATACTAGCAGAAAATAGGCTTTGTGAAGAGTGAAGTAGATGCTAACCTCTACTACTTGATGGTTGGGGGTGAGATTCTCATTTTTGTTCTTTATGTGGACGACCTATTTCTTATAGGTTCACTAGGGCTCATAGTGGATTGCAAGAGGAACCTTGCAGAAGAGTTCAAGATGAAGGATTTATGACTTATGCACTACTTTTTAGGCATGGAACTGTGGCAGACAAATGGGAAGATTTTCCTTGGTTAAGGGAAATATTGCATTGAAATCTTGAAGAAATTTGGGATGGAGGATTTCAAAGCCATGTCTACACCTATGATCATGAATTGGAGGAAGGTAGATACAACTAAGGAGAAAGAGGTAGATCCCACTTTATATAGATAGTTGATTAGTTTGCTTATGTATTTTTTCAACACTAGACCATATATAGCATTTGTAGTAAACTCTCTTAGTCAGTTCATGGTTGAACCAAAGAGAATGCATTGGATAGTGGCTAAGCATGTGCTACATTACTTGCGTGGTATAGTCGAGTATGGGATCAGATATGTTTGAGGTGAAGGTATCAAGTTGATAGGCTATACTGACGCAGATTGGGCAGGAAGTACAACAGACAAAAGGAGCACTTTAGGGTGTTGTTTTAGTTTGGGGTCAGGAGTTGTATCTTGGTTCGATAGGAAGCAGAAGTCTGTGGCTCAAAGTTCAGTAGAAGCAGAATACATAGCAGCTAGCATGGCGACATATGAAGCTATATGGCTTCGAAAGTTATTAGTAGTCTTGTTTGGTCAGAAGGTTGAGACTACTATGATACATTGTGACAATTAGAGTTGCATCAAGTTGTCTGAGAATCTAGTGTTTCATGATAGGTCTAAACATATAGATATCAGATATCACTTCATTAGGGATTGTGTACAATGAGGTATTGTTCAGCTATAGTACATACCTAAAGAGGAGTAGGTAGTAGACATTCTAACTAAGGCATTGGGGAAGGCAAAATTTATCTTCTTCAGAGATAAGTTAGGTGTCCTGCAGAACAGCTTCCTCACTAAGAGGGAGTGTTAATTATTGTTAGTTGGACAGTTGTTATTTCTGACTCGAAAATCGTAGTTGTATTTATGGGTAGCTTGGATAGCTATTCGTCCTTATCTATGTATAGAAGCATTAGTTATGGGTAGTTTGGACAGCTGTTTGTCCACTTGCCAGGAATTAGTAAATGGTTATTGCAAGGATAATTATTTACTAATTTTAGTGATTCCCTTTTGGACACCTTGCAACCAATTCTATTATTGGCTGTCAAGTTGTCTCAATCTCAGCCATTGGTTTGATTTAATCTCGGTCATTGGTTTTTCTAATAGGGTAGTATAAAAAGGGGTCATTGGGTCATTTGGAGATACAAGTTTTGGAGAAGCATTTTGCAGTGATAGCAAATTGTCTTGTAGTGTTAGCAAGGGTGCAGTGTTAGCATGGGGATAGCAATGGGGAATATCAGCGGGAGAGATTAGGAGGTTGTTGGAGTTCTGTCAGTGAGAGGCAAAAAATTTTGTATCTCTTGATTTGCTAAAGTTTAATATAATTCCTCATCTGTAGAACTGGTTTTCCCTTAGGGGTTTTTCTAGGGACAATTTGTTCGAAAATATTGTGTTCATTGTGTTGTTCATTTCTTTCCTTATTATATAAGTGAAGTTGTAGTTGTGTTATTTTTTAATATTAGCTGAAAAATTGTTTTCAGCAGTTTAATAATCGTTTACTATAAGAGATTAATAATCAGTGACTGCAATAGTTGATTTTGCACAATATATGTTTCAATGTAGTCAAGGCTGAGGTCACCTATCATAAACCTTTACGTGAGAATATTGTGAAGGCTGTAATAATGGCAATGCCTTTTAAATAAATATATCACTATTTAATAATTACATTACCCATGACACAACAAATTCTTTCCTTTTCTATTTATGTGATAGTAATTTTTTATTTTCAGTTTATAAAGGTGACGTTTTTACATATCTTTTACATGAACAGTGTCAAACGCATGTACAGGTACGAAGATTCCATTTGAGAATAACACCAATAAACTATGAAGATAGAAATGATGAGAATGACAAATTCTAAACATTCAGTTGCACAGCTGCAACACTGTACCTTTTTATTGCTCTCAGGGACCGATTCATGTTTTGAATGAAATACTAACACATTGCATATGGGAGAAAGCCATGAGAAGTGGGTAGGATTTAAGCATCTCTGATGTGGATATGAATGTTCGAATCGAAATGGACATGTGCGAATTCATTTTTCATAGTTGCTTCCATAATGCTTTTTTTTCGCAACCATGACTTATGGTGAGAAAATAAACGAATTAATACCAAGAGGTCAACAAGAAGTCAATAGAAATGTATTGTTACAAATGAATGGAGACGAAAGAAATGCAACCAAACGCATGTACTTTCAGAAGATCCATTAATGGATAGATTTTATTGCCATTGTAGCTCAGAAGCTTGTTTATCATGGTACTCTTTGGAATGTCTATGAAAACCCATGAAAATATTTCGTGCATATATGATAGGGGAACTATACACAAAGCTATGAACTATACATAAACCTATGATACAGATCACGCCGCTTTTGAATTATTGGAATCATTACATCACGACCAATCCGTAAAAACTTGCATATTTTCAGGCCTGTGTAAAAAAATGCCAAGCATTGAAGGTAGAAAATTTGTTGAGGCAGTTGCTCTTTAACTTCTCTAAACAACAATAGAATCTTGACTGCCAGCCTCTCCCCAAATTCGTTTTTTCCAATACCTCCAATACCTTAGTGTTCAAACTACTTTCGAGTACCTTCCATAACTTACTCGTTACCATAGCCAAGGGGTTTAAACCACTCTATTAAAAATAAGATGCGCAAGCCTTCTATATCGAATTTACACTAATCTATACCACGATTACCATTTGCCATTTTCCAATACAATAGTGATGTTTCCATGTATCTCTTTGCCTGGCGACTGGATACACATATTCTCCCAGTTTTCTTCACCATAAAAAAAATAGCATGTCGGGATAAATAGTTGATTTAAATTCAGTCAAGGCTCTGTGGTCTCCTTTCATAAACCGTTACATGAAAATATTGTGAAGCTGTAATAATGGCAATCCAAATATATCACTATTTAATAATTATATTACCCTTTGACACAACAAATTTTTTCTTATATTTTTCTTGTGAGTTTCAAAACAGAAATGTTTTCAAATATCTTTTACATGAACAGCGTCAAAGGCATGTATAGGTACAAAGATTCCATTTGAGAATAACACCAATAAAGTATGAAAGAAATGAATATGACTAGAGTGACAAATTCTAAACATTCAGTTGCACAGCAGAAGCCCTGTACCCTTGTACCGCTCTAATGGCTCATTAAATGCATTGAAGGAAACATGTCTTTATTCAAGTAACACATCGCATATGGGAGAAAGGCATGAGAAGTGGGTAGGATTGAAGCATTTCTAATGTGGATATTGTGAAAAATCAAACTATTGCAGTCACTGATTATTAATCTCCTATCGTAAACGATTATTAAACTGCTGAAAACAAATTCTCAGCTAATATTGAAAAATAACACAACTGCAGCTTCACTTAAAATACGGAAAGAAATGCACAACAGAATCAACACAATATTTTTGGACAAATTGTCCCTGGAAAAACCCCTAAGGGAAAACCAGTTCTACAGATGAGGAATTATAATAAACTTCAGCAAATCAAGAGATACAAAATTCTTTGCCTCTCACTGGCAGAACTCCGACAACCTCCTAATTTCTTCCGCTGATATTCCTCACTACTATCCCTGCGCTAACACTGCGCCCTTGCTAACACTGCACGACTGTTTGATAACACTGCAAACTGCTTCTCCAAAGCTTCTTACTGTGCCCTTGCTAACACTGCAAGACTGTTTGCTAACACTACAAACTGCTTCACCAAAGCTTCCCACTGTGCCCTTGCTAACACTGCAAGACTGTTTGCTAACACTGCAAACTACTTCACCAAAGCTTCTCACTATGCCCTTGCTAACACTACAAGACTGTTTGCTAACACTGCAAACTGCTTCACCAAAGCTTCTCACTGTGCCCTTGCTAACACTACAAGATTGTTTGCTAACACTGCAAACTGCTTCACCAAAGCTTCTCCCTTACTCTCAAAATGCCCCCTAGACCCCTTTTTATACTACTTTTGTTGGTAAACCAACGACCGAGATTAAATCAAACCAACGGCTGAGATTAAAAAAACTCAACAGCCAATAATAGAATTGGTTGCAAGGTGTCCAGAAGGGAATCTCTAAAATTAGTAAATAATAACCATTTACTAATTTTTGGCAAGTGGACAAACAGCTGTCCAAACCACCCATAAATACAACCGCTATTCATAGATAAGGATGAATAGCTGTCCAAGCTACCTATAAATAGTGCTGCTATTTTCGGGTCAGAAATAACAGCTGTCCAACTAACAATAATTAACACTCCCTCTTAGCGAGGAAGCTGTTCTGCATGACACCCATCTTATCTCTGAAGAAGATAAATTTTGCCTTTCCCAAAGCCTTCGTCAGAATGTCTGCTACCTGCTCATCTGTAGGTATATATTGTAGTCGAACAACTCCCCTTTATACACAATCTCTGATGAAGTGATATCTGATATCTATATGTTTAGACCTATCATGAAACACTGGATTCTCAGACAACTTGATGCAACTCTGATTGTCACAATGTATCACAGTAGTCTCAACCTTCTGACCAAACAAGGCTACTAACAACTTCCGAAGCCATATAGTTTCACATGTCGCCATGCTAGCTGCTATGTATTCTGCTTCTGCTGAACTTAGAGCCACAGACTTCTGCTTCCTGCTGAACCAAGATACAACTCCTGATCCCAAGCTGAAACAACACCCTGAAGTGCTCCTTTTGTCTGTTGTACTTCCTGCCCAATCTGCGTCAGTATAGCCTATCAACCTGATACCTTCACCTCAAACATATCTGATCCCATACTCAACTGTATCACACAAGTAATGTAGCACATGCTTAGCCGCTATCCAATGCATTCTCTTTGGTTCAACTATGAACTAACTAAGAGAGTTAACTGCAAATGCTATATCTGGCCTAATGTTGACCAAATACATAAGCGAACCAATCACCTGTCTATATAAAGTGGGATCTACATCCTTCTCCTTAGATACATTGTCATGCTCTGTGCTCACCTCCGGAACACCTGTCATTGTCTCATGAAGCAATCTAAGTGCTCCATGATGAATATGGCCCATCCTCCTATGCCATAGCTCTCCAAGATCTCTAAGATTACTGTTGCTCATAAGTGCCTTAGGAGTATCAAACTGCAATCTATAAAGGCGACCACTCCTAACTCCAATAGTTATGGGTGATTTCCAATCCTTGTGCTTAATCAACACATGTGTCCCTCTAAAGAGTACATTATACCCCCTATCCTGAAGAACAGATATAGAAATCAAATTCATACCTAAGCCCGTCACATATAACACATCATGAAGAGAAATTATCTTTCCATTCTCCCTCTGAAACTGAACAGTCCCTTTCCCAACAGGGTTGAGTTTGGATAAGTTTCCCATAGAAATCTGGATGTTGGTGTCCTCCTCCTTGTAACTGGAGAAGTACTCTCTAACTCCTATCATATGAAATGATGCCCCACTATCTATATACCAAACACACTGTGAGGTTGAGCTAACCATACAAGCTATGAGTGCAAACTCATCTTCCATTCTGCTGGAGAGTTCTTCTGCACTAGCTGAAGCTGCCACCTGCTTCTTACCCTTTTTCCTCTCTGGGCAATCACTGACATAGTGGCCAAACTCGTGACATCCAAATCACTTGACCTTAGAAAGGTTCTTCTTCTTCTTTTCACTTTGTGAATTTGATCCTTTGCTAGATCCCTTCTTTGCTTTCCCTTTACCCGCTAGGGCAACGTTCTCTTGTTCCACCTCATTTTTCTGACTCTTGTTGGCCCCATTGACAAGACTTAGTCTAAACTCCTCCTGAGTGAATCAGTCCATAGTCGATCCCAACTTGGTAAAGTATCTCGTCCACTAACAACTTGAACAAAGACACTCCATTGTTTAGTAAACCCATTTAGGGCTATTCTCACTAGCTCATCATCACTAGGGCTATCTCCAACAACTGCTAACTCATCCTTGACATGTCTAAGCCTGGTGAGGTAACTTGTGACGTCTTCTCCTTGATTCATCTGGGTATTCTTTAGCTTCTCTCTTAGAATCAACTTCCTGTTGGTGGTAGCATTCTGGTACAGATTTAGAATGGCGTCCCACATCTTCTTTGCTATATCTAGCTCTGAGATATGTGGAACAATATGATCCTTGACACCATCAAGGATAATCCTCCTCGCTTTGACATCGTCCTTCCTATATGCTGCAAGCTGTGTTGCATCCGTTGGTATAGGTACACCACTGGTAGTATAATCCTTGATACCATTCTCTTCCAACAATAAAGAAATTCTGGCCTTCCAGACACCAAAATTTGAGGCACCATCCAATTTGTCCTGATCTCTCAAACCAGCTGAAGCCATCTCAAGGGTTTAAAGCAATAATAAATCTAAAGAGATCAAAATTTCTTTCCTAGAGAAAAACTCTTCTACCCTTAACAATGCTCTGATACCATGTGAAAAATCAAACTATTGCAGTCACTGATTATTAATCTCCTATCGTAAACGATTATTAAACTGCTGAAAACAAATTCTCAGCTAATATTGAAAAATAACACAACTGCAACTTCACTTAAAATACAGAAAGAAATGTGCAACAGAATCAACACAATATTTTCGGACAAATTGTCCCTGAAAAAACTCCTAAGGGAAAACCAGTTCTACAGATGAGAAATTATATTAAACTTCAGCAAATCAAGAGATACAAAATTCTTTGCCTCACACTGGCAGAACTCAGACAACCTCCTAATTTCTCCCACTGATATTCCTCACTGCTATCCCTGCACTAACACTGTGCCCTTGCTAACACTGCAAGACTGTTTGATAACACTGCAAACTGCTTCTCCAAAGCTTCTCACTGTGCCCTTGCTAACACTGCAAGACTGTTTGCTAACACTGCAAACTGCTTCACCAAAGCTTCCCACTGTGCCCTTGCTAACACTGCAAACTACTTCACCAAAGCTTCTCACTATGCCCTTGCTAACACTGCAAGACTGTTTGCTAACACTGCAAACTGCTTCACCAAAGCTTCTCACTGTGCCCTTGCTAACACTACAAGACTGTTTCCTAACACTGCAAACTGCTTCACCAAAGCTTCTCCCTTACTCTCCAAATGCCCCCTAGACCCCTTTTTATACTACTCTCGTTGGTAAACCAACAACCGAGATTAAATCAAACCAACGGCTGAGATTAAGACAACTCAATAGCCAATAATAGAATTGGTTGCAAGGTGTCCAGAAGGGAATCTCTAAAATTAGTAAATAATAACCATTTACTAATTTTTGGCAAGTGGACAAACAGCTGTCCAAACCACCCATAAATACAACCGCTATTCATAGATAAGGATGAACAATTGTCCAAGCTACCCATAAATAGTGCTGCTATTTTCGGGTCAGAAATAACAGCTGTCCAACTAACAATAATTAACAGATATAAATGTTTGAATAGAAATGGATATGTTGTGCGAATTCATTTTTCATATGTGCTTCCGTAATGGTTTCTTTGACTTAAGGTGAGAAAATAAACGAATTAATATCAAGAGGCCCACAAGAAGTCAATAGAATTGTATTGTTACAAATGAGTGGAGATGAAAGAAATGCAACCCAACGCATATACTTTCATAAGGTCCATCTACTACTATGAATGGATAGATTTTATTGCCATTGGAGCTCAGAAGCTTGTTTATCATGGTACTCTTTGCAATGTCTATGAAAACCTATTAAAATATTCCTTGCACATATGATAGGGGAACTATCATATAAACAAAGCATGCTGCTTTTGAAGCATTGGAATCATTACATCGCGTTTTGAAATTACAGTGTTTTGAATTGCAAAAAAAAAAAAGACTCAACGGTAATATTTTTCCAACAACACAAATTATTCTCTTCCCTTATTTTGTTTTCCCACTTTTGGCAGTGTGAGAGGAATTCGATTTTGCCTTTAACTAATTTCACTAGATTAAACTTTTACTCATTGAATTCATAAACAAATTAACTCTTAGTTTAGTTTTGTTATTATAAATATATGACTAAATATAAATTAGTATTGTCTTATGAGTTTTTAAGTTAATAATCTTAGAATATTTAAATAAAAGTGATAGCTTTTAAATTTTGTTAGTATTATAAGTTTCAATTATATAGGTTTTTTCTTTAATTTTAGAATTCTTAAAAATATTTTAATTTGTAGTTATGACAATCTTTATTCTTTAATGGATGAAATCTAATTGTTAAAAATGTCTTTTTTTCTAATTTGAATTGGAGATGGTAAGTGTAATCTTAAATCTACTAAAGCTATTAGGGTATTTCTTATAGTTATAATAATTAAATTATGCATATAATATATTTAATAATAAAAAACATGTTACTATTCAATTAAGTTTATGATATTTGTTATGTCCTTTTCAAGTGACATCATTAGGAATATTTTTGCAAGGTATTGCACAATATACATAATTTGAAACAAGTTTAGAAAAAAAATTCAGTTTGATAGGATAATATATGAAGAGAGTTCCTATTTGAAGCTACAAAATAATAGATTTTCAAGACTTAGATTCCATATAAAATTTGCATTGATATTTTTGGAACCTAACTAAAGAGTTCACCTTTCTCTTTTTCTAAATTTATACTTGTGGATGCTATTTGCACATCTTGCCCCTAATTTGTTCCTAAATCTTTAGAATATTCTTATTCTTAACATGATGCATCATTTTCCCTAATGGAATACCTCCATCTATATAGTTCTTTTTTATTTCCTTATTACACTTTGGTAAACATGATTAAGTCTAATACTTTACTAAGAATTAACTAAGAATTGTGGGCTCAATTTAACAGTAATGCACATTTCTTTAGAGTTTTCATATTTTATGTTTCTAGTGCTAGTTATAATTGGACTCCTCTTTGGTGATAGTTTTTTTTTTTTTTTTTTTTGTTTTTTTCTTTTTTTTAATTAAATTTTATTTTTTATAACTTGATGTGTAGATAAAACTAGTTCTATAAAGTTATTTATATATGATTATAATAGAAATTGACAAACATTATACACTATGTATGTGATGGCCAATTTTGAAAGAAATTCTTAACACCACATGTCAACATAATATTGTTAACATAAATATTGGTGATAGGCATGATTATATGAATTATTAAATCCATGGAAACCTAAGGTTGTATAGTAAAGAAATATTAAGAAATAAGACTAGTCTATGCTAATACCTAAATTTCAAGTTTTTCTTAGTCATTTATTTCACCTTTCTATATATTACTTCTCTTAGATTACTCTCCTTCTTTATTTTATATTTAAGAGATTTTTATTATTGATATTAAAAAGAAGCCAAATTGGGGGCTATCCCAAGAAAACTAAAAGAGCTGAAAATTAGTTGAGTCAATACCATTATACTAACCAACCCCCTTCCTTAATTTCAAAAACCCCAAAATTAAAATGTTTCTAATTTTACTTCTACTACTAACAATAGTAATGTCTTTAGTACATATAACTAGCCCAAAACACATACTAGGCATAAAACCAGTCCATAAAGTATCAACATAAATAACCCTTAGGGATAGTTGATAGTGAACTAACATAGCAAAAAACCAAAAAACCAAGCACACTAAAAAGGAGCCAACACTCCTTTCTTTGGTTCCTTGGGTTCTCCAAGAGTAGCCACAACCAATAATGTACCATAAATCCATATAGAGGCTTAGTAGTCTCTATGTTCTATTCATTAGCAGTTCCCTCCTTGCCAACCTTTAGAAGATGAAGAGTAGTTGCAACATAATGGATGATCCTCATAGAGAAGATAGCAACTCTATCAAACGTGTCCTCCAATTGTTCATTCTTCTTGATAAGGGTTGTTATGGACTCCTCAAATCTAGCAATATTTGGACTCCCATGGTAATTTTTAGTTTTTTTTAATTGTGTTTACCTCCTTGTTCATCCTTAAGAATCCCTCTAGCATGCATACTCTCAGTTCTTCTATGCCATCAAAATCTACTTTCCTTAAATTTGGTGGGGTTTCCTTCCATTAGGTTCCATATATTTTTTCAATATTTGAACTATCCACTTTCTTCACAACATTAGATATGTCCCATATTTGTGACCAGCACCTATTTATATGTGTGTGTGGTGGGGGGGGAGGCAGTTTATTGTTACATATCCGATTACCTCCCCTTATAAAATCCATTAATTTTTGTAAAACAACCTTGGGGGTGGGTGGTAGGGGCAATATTCTCTCTAAATATGCAGTCATTCCTTTCCTTCCATATATTCTAACAAACATAGGGGGAATGGCTCTCCATATCAACCAAATAACAGTGTTGGGAGGGAATCCCCCAACCTAATATAAATAATAGAGCATTTTTATTCATACCCTAGGAAATCCCCAACTATAAAAATAAATCTTTCCATATTTGGTCAAAATGGGAACAATGGATTATTATCAATAGTGAATCTATTATGCATAATAGTCCACTAAAAGAAATTAATTTTTTGGGAGGAGATGAGACTACCAAACCATTCTCAACTCTGGGTCTCCAACTTTCCCAATTATGCTATTATATGCTGACATAAAACTAAATTCTCAACCTTTTTATTACCTCCAATACCTTAACATGAACTCTTTTTAATTAACCATAACTTATTTATTAACATGGTTCATCTGTTTAAACCACTTTGTTTCATAGAACAAATAAAAGATGCCCACAAGGTCTTAGAGTGTGAATTATTCACTAATTCACACTAGTAATACCATTTTCCATTGTCCAAAAATAATTAGGATATTTTCATATATCCCTTTGCATGGAAAGGGATCCACCTATACCTCTAGTTTTGTTAAACATTAAAAAGCTAAGTCCAACAAAAGACTGTTCAAGAAACAAAATGACACGTCATGATAAAAAATTTGATACTAGTGCACTTAAGCCTCTCTAGTTTCCATTATGAATAGTTATAGACTATGAAAACTAAAATATTGCAAGATGACTCCAATAAATTGTGAAGACTTTATTAATGACAATACCTTTTTAATAAATATACCACTATTTAATAATTTTATTACCATAGAACACAACAAATTCTTTGCATAATAATGTTTAATGGACTTTTTTAATACCTAGTGAGATTTCTTGGGCTGGTTATATGCACAATGTTGACATTTTTGTAGTTATTAGCATTATTAAGTAAAACACATTTGCTTTTCTATTTATCTAATAATATTGTTTTATTGTCATTTTCAAAACAATTATTTTTTCACATAACTTCAACATGAATAGCTTCAAAAGACATGTATAGGTACAAAGATTCTGTTAGAAAATAACATGAATAATTTACGAAGATAGAATCAATGTTGAGAGTGACAAGTTTTGAACAATTAGTTGCACCCATTCACCTTTGGTCTCATGAATCAATTCATGTGTTGAATGAAGTAAATCTTCATGCACGTAACACATTACATATGGGAAAAGGGCATGTGAAGCAATTGAATTAAAGAATCTCTAATGTACGTATAAATATTTGGATAGAAATAGATCTATGTCATGATTTAAGTGAGATGGTAAGGATAGAAATAGCTCATGTTCCTCCTCTGTGACCTCACCCTCTATAAACAATTTTCTTAATCTTGTTCTTAAAGATGAGAAAATCTTAGCTATCTTGACCTAGTAGTAAAAATATTTTATGATAGGAAATTCAAACATAAGGAAATAACATCTTCAATCACATTTAGGTACTTACTATTGTAGTCAATGTACCAAGATAGATCAACACTAGCCTATTGATTATGATAGATCTATCCCAAACAATATGGTGTAAATTTGACCTATGTTTTTTTTTTTCTACTTGTTTATTTAATTTTCATTCTAAATTGCATTAGAACAAAAATAATAAGATAGATGCAAATACCTACCCAATTCTTTGTAATCACCAAAATCTCTTCATTTTAAGTTTTACACAATCAATTTCTTAATAGCTGTTGAAATAAATAAATATGTTTAGTAGCTAGCTTTGTTTATCAAAACATAATGAGATTCCCCAATATACAAATTGATATACATTGGACTAAAAGAATATATTTTTGCAATGAAATAAGAAAGACTAAAATATTCATTAACATGAATTGTGATAGAGATAGTTTGTTATGCCTTTACAAGATTAGATTGTATCATTCATTACCATGCATTGCTAATAGTCTCTATTTGTGTAAAACTGAGAAACAAATGTGATAACAAAATATAACATAAATTGAACATTTGGCCAACTTAGAATAGTTGGTTTGAGGGGATGACAAGTAGGAGTGGGAATGGTGATTTGGGTGGGAATTTGATTTTGAATTCTATGCGATCTATGCCAAGTCTGCGATCATTGTAAGCAGCAAGTGATTCTTCTATTTCTGGAGATGCTATGGATGGAGGCATGTCAGAGGACCCAAGAGGAGGTAGGATTTTGGAGGACTCGGGAGGAGGGCCCAAGCCAATTAAAAAATGGTCAAGCTTATTTGGAGTATGCCCCACTAGCAAATCTAGCCTCTTTCTAATTAAAGATACATCAGCAAAGGATAAAGGTAAGTTTTCCATTGAAATTCTTAACCACATCATTGATAAAAACATCTCAAGCATTGATTCAACTCTGGTTGGAAGGTTTATTAGGGTTAGACCTAACATTGATGATGTGATGAGTTTTGTGCAGAAGAAATGGTGTTTCAAGGGTCAAGTTGATGATTCAGTGATTGCTAAGGGGTGTCTCTCTTTTTTATTTTCTTGTGATGAGGATAAATGGGATATCCTTTGTAGCAGTCCCTGGGTGATGGGGAGGCATATATTGATCCTCCAAAAATGGTCTCCCAATATTTATGCTATCGATGACTCTAACATTCAAGCCCCTATATGGGTTTGGTTACTTGGCTTCCCCCTAAAGTTTTGGGTGGAAGATGTTTTCTAGGGTACAAAAGTACTTTTAGTGAGCTCCTTTCCTTAGATCCAATGACTGTGTCTCTAAAAAGGATGAACTATGCAAGATTTTTTGTTAGAGTTTCACAAGGGGTGGATATGCCTGAATCTATCCCCTTAAAATCCAAACTAGGAATATGGGACCAACATATTGAATTTGAATCTTTCCCCTTTATCTGCTTTTACTATAGGAAAGTTGGACATTGGGCCAAGAAATGTCCCTCCTTAAGAGACAAGCCCAAAAAGACTAAGAAAGTGTGGATGCAGAAGGATATCATCAGGGTTGGTGGATCCATCAATGGTGATGGAGTGACTTTAGATGGGACTACCTCTTTTAAGAAATAGAAAAAGGTTGTAGAGATTGTAAAGATAGATGGGGTGGTGGTAGGTGAGAGATTTGCTTTGAAGGAATAGAGTTTTGGCCTAAATAAGGATGCAATTAAGGATGGGGTTGAGATGGTTAGGCCTCCTCTAAGTACCAAAATAGTTTAGTTTGTGAAGTGAAGGATGGTCGATCTAGGCTGGATTCATCAGAGGTAATGGAGAGAAGTTTGGAGATTAATGCTTAGAACATGAAGGAGATCTCTAATAGAGATAGCTTAAAGAAGACCCCAAAGGATAAGGATGTTAATCCTAAAGATGCGTTGGGTCTTGTAGTTGTTGGGAGCCAAATGGATTCTTTTCTACCTTTGAGTCCTACTGTCAAAGATTTTTTAAAGAAGGGAAACTTTCTTAGAGGTGTAGTTGAGGACCTATTTTCTATTTCTAAAGATGAGGAAGCCTAGTTGGAAGAGGAGGGTTCTATTGTTAATTGGATTCCGGTTGCTAAAAAATTCAAGGGAAAAAATAAGGGTGGGAAAAATGAGGGGGAGACTATACCTTCTAAAAACATGAAGAAAGGTCCCAAGACTAAATGTTAAATTCTACAAAGTAGGTCATATGGACTCTTATCTAAGTCCCTTGGAGCTACTCTTAAGAATGGGGATGTTGGGTCTTCCCCCTCCTTAGTGGGTAGACCTTCCAATTTGTAGAAGAGAATAGCTGAGACCAATAGGAGCATTGCTAATGGTAGTCAAAGAACCATCCTCAAAGAAAAAAATTTCCATAAATTATGAAACTAATTTCATGGAATATTTGAGGGTTAAATAACCCTCATAAACAAGATATTTTAAACAATATGATAAGAGATAATAGGCCAAATATTTTGGTTATTCAAGAAACAAAGATGCTTAAGAATAAAGTGGAATGTCTTCCAATTTTCAAGGGTGGAAGGATTATAGGAAATGACTCGGAGGGAGCTTTAGGTGGTATGGCTATTTTTTGGATGAATAGATGGATTCAAGGGGAAATTACTTTCGAAAAGACAAATATGATGAATATTAGATTCAAAAACTCTAAGGATGACTTTAGTTGGGTTCTCACTAATGTCTATGCTCCCAACTCCAAATGGGGTAGGAAGGCTTTATGGGCTGAAATCTCTAATCAGAGGAATTTTTTTGCTAAAGAGAATTGGATTGTTATGGGGGACTTTAATACTCCAGTAAAAGAAAATGAAAAATGGGGGGGGGGGGGGTGACGCGCAGACTAATCTAGACAATACAATTGATTTATTGGAGTTTACTGATCAGCATCTTCTACATGATATTGATTTGCATGGGTTTGAGTATATGTGGACTAATAGAAGGACTAGTAAGGATCTTATATAGGTTAGGTTGGATCATGCTTTCATTAGCAGTGATTGGTTCCTAAAGTATAAATGCAATCTTAGTGCCCAAGTAAGGGTGGGATCGAATCATTACCCCATTTTTTTGGTTGTTGAGAAGATTAATTTTCATAAGAATTTCCCATTTAGGTTTGAAAAAATGTGGACTCTTCATCTTGTCCTAGAGTCTCTCATTAAGGAGCGGTGAGGTATTCAAGTTGAAGGCACAACAATGTTTAGAGCTGCTACAAAACTGAAAAATATTAAGATTTGGAAAAAAAAAATCATTTGGTAACATTTTTGAGAAACAAAAAAAGATTTTGGAGGAACTTAAGGACATCTAAGATAGGATTTAGACTGACGGTTATGTGACTTTTTCTAGGGAAGAGGAAAGTAGTAAATTGGTTGAGCTTCATGACATCATCTCTAAAGAGGAAATCTTTTGGAGACAACACTCTAGAAAGGTATTTTTGAAGGATGGTTATCATAATACTAAGTACTTTCATGCGACTACTCTCAAGCATAGGATGGAAAATAGAATTTGCAAACTCAATACGGATGAGGGTCCTACAAATAATGAAGAGACTATCTAAAGCGAGGCAAATGGATTTTTTTTAAAATCTGCTACAAGGCTCCAATCTAGACTTGGAAAAGTAGGAAGTGTTCCTTGAGTGCATCCCTTCTTGTATCTCTAAGGATCGGAATAGGTTTCTCTCCTCTGTCCCATCATCTAATGAGATGTCTAAGGCTATTTTTTCCTTTAAAGGAGACAAAGCCCATGGTCCTGATGGATTCCCATTTCTGTTTTTTCATAAGTACTAGCATATTATTGGGGAGGATGTTTGTAATGGTGTGAAGGAATTTTTTGGGTCTAGGAAAATCCTTAAAGAGCTAAATGGTACCTTCCTTACTCTTATTCCTAAAAAGCTAGGTGTGGACAGTATGGATTTGTTCAGACCTATCAGTTTATGTAATTCATTTTATAAGATCTTTTCCAAGGTTCATACCCTAAGGATTTTGTCTCTTCTTCCTCTCATAATTTCTAGCCAACAAAATGGGTTTGTTCTTGGTAGACAGATTATGGACTCCATTATTACTATGCATGAAAATCTTCATTCTCTCTCGGTGTCTAAAAAGGAAGGTTTTTTGTTAAAGCTTGACCTCTCTAAAGCTTATGAAAAAGTGGACTGGCACTTTCTTCTTCAAGTCCTTGAATCTTTTGGCTTTAATAAGAGAGTTTGGGATCTTATCTTTATGCTTGTGTCATTGGCATCTTTTTTAGTGCTTGTGAATGGTTCCCCTACCTCTTGTTTCAAGGCTTCTAGGGGACTCGAACAAGGTGACCATATTTCTCCAATTCATTTTATCATTTTGGTTGAATGTTTGGGGAGATTTGTTGATAATATGGTTTGTAAAGCGGACTTTGTGGGTATTAATCCCTCCTCATCAGCTCTAGTATGTTCTCACCAACAATTTTTTGATGACTCTATTGTTATGGGAGAAGCTTCGGTGAACAATCCTAGGAATATTAAGAAGGTTCTGGTGGACTATGATAATGCTACTAGTCAAATTAGTAATTGGAATAAAAGCCTGATCTATTTTGTGAATGTCAAAGTTGAAAGAAAATTGAAGATAAAAAAGATTATTGGCTACAAGATTGGATCTTTGCTTGGTTCTTATCTGGGTTTACCTTTGGGTTTATCCCCTCCTAATAGTTTTTGAAACTCATTGATTGATAAAATCTAGTTGAAACTTGTGGGCTAGAAAGGATCCCTTCTTAGTCAAGCAGGTAAGGTGGTTGTTTTGAAATCTATTTTGCAATGTATTCCACTTTATGCTTTAAGTCTTTTCAAAATTCCTAGAAAATATGCTCTTGCTATTGAAAAGATCCAAAAAAAATTCTTGTGGATGGGTATGGAGAATAAAAAAGAATCCCTCTTATTTCTTTGGAAAATGTTTGCATGCCTCAAAAGAAGGGAGGGCTTGGTTTACAAAGGGTTACTTGTATTAATGATTTATTATTGGCTAAAATTTTATGGAGATGGCACAAAGAGGTTGGGGAATGGAAGAATATTTGGAATGATAAATATAACATAGATAACTCTAATTTTGACCACTTCTTTAATTGTAATATGGATCAAGGGGGATCTATGATTTGGAAAAATGTTCAGAAACTCAAACATATAATTAGAAAAGGGGTAAAATGGAAGGTTGGTAATGGTAGGAGAGTTTTTTTTTGGGAAGATATTTGGATATTGGATCACCCTCGATTTGATGATCCAAGATGGAATAGGTATATGGAGCTTTGTAAGACTCAGATTGGAACTCTTGTCCCAGATTATGAGAAAGAGGGAGAATGGTTGGACCTCAATAGAATGGATCCCAATTTGGTTAAACTTAGAAAGTGTCTAAATGCTTTTCTTCCTTAACCATAATGAGGATGAACTGATTTGGAAAAATGATCCCAGTGGTGTTTTTTCTATTGCTTCAACCTATGCTAATTCCTTTGATGTTGTTGAAGAACCATGTTGGGCTAAGGCTTGGATGAATGGTATGACACCCAAAGTCAATATTTTCTTTTGGATCCTTTTGTAGAATAAAATTTTCACTCTAGATAATCTTAAAAAGAGAGAGATTATTATTATTAATAGATGTGTTCTCTACAAGAATTATGGGGAATTGGTTGACCATATTACTTTGCATTGTCCTTTCTCTAAGATGATTTGAGATAAGATTTGCTACTTATTGAATGTTGAATGGGTGTTCCCTTCCACTATTCAACTATTCTTTACTAGTTGGAAGCCTCCCTCAATGAATACTCTAATTGTTAAACTATGGGACTTCATTCTTTCATACGTGTGTTGGGGTATTCGGAAGGAGCATAATGATAGGATCTTTAGAGATGTGGAATCCAATCTGACTTAGGCCTAAAGAAAATTTCCATTTTTTATTGTTCTAGCTATATATGTTATCTATAACATAATCTAAGATCGAAGGAGAATAAATTTATTTCCACATTATTTTGTGGTGGGAACTAGACCCCTAATTTTCAGCATTTTTCGGCAAGTAAAAAATTGTCTTTACAAATTAGCAAAATATATCAATTCTTATTATAAATAATTATTAAAAATTATAATCCTAAAATTCATCCATTTCTACACATTACATTAGTTTACTTCATTATAAAATTCTAAATAATACTACCATTTTATGTCATTGAAGATGAACCATTATACTTTTGTTAGCCCTTTCCTTTATAAAAGGATGACACAGGTTTGTGCTTTAACCCATATACAAAATCTCATTAGATATTTGATAATCAAGTAAAATACAATTGAGAATAATCATCCAATAGAAATATAATAATTGAATGAAAGGAACTTCTATGCAAGCACACCCAACAATGGCATCTAACTATCAAATCTCAATGGTATAAGAAAGATGCACTACCACTTGATGTCATGGAACCTAAATAGGCCACTCCCACTACATTGAGGATATAAACTCAAGTCCCATACATGAATAAAATGAAAAGTCATAACCAACATCTAGGCTTAAGGAATCATCTAAAAGAAAACTATCTCAAAGTGTACCAAGACTCAAGTAGCATCTAAACCCAGAGGCAACAATACACGTAGGAAATCTTCTATATAAGTGGGCAAGTGTCATTGCATAAGTCAAATCTAAGGTTACCCTAGCAGCATCATTGTACTCCATCACCCTAGTGTATCTATGTGGCATCAACATCCTTTCATATAGACAAGGCATACCAATGAGTCGACTCTAAGGTTACCCTAGCACTCTCTCAAGACTTTGGTCCTCTAGTGACTTTATATGGTACCAATATCTTATTAATTCATTTTAAACACATTTACTAAAATTTCATCACTTACTAAAATAACCTACAAGGGGTTACCCAAGCAACCTCTTTAGGGCTCTAACCTCAATTGCAAGCCACTTTCCAACATGACATATAGCTACCCTAAGCTCACCAAAAGTAGAAGGTCTCATATGGCTATAAACTACCCATCAGTTCATAAAAAAAGTTGTTGGAAAGTACTAAATTATCACTAATCAAAATCACATATTTCACCAATATAATCACCCTAACATGACCGATCCAAAATCAAGTACACATATACCAACACATGACATAACATGACATCACCAAAAACAAAGCATATAATCACCTCAGTCATATACAACAAATCAATAAGCAATCCAATGATAACTAATTGAAGACTCAAAGGTTATAACAAAAAATTCACACCATTCACCCCAATTCTACACAAGAGAAACAAGAAAGCACAACAAAACATCTTATCAAAATTATCATAGAACACACATGGACACATCAGCATGGTCCAGTATAAAAGATCATAACCAAAATAAGCCATAACATCATCACAAAACA